>JANAVB010003800.1:1195739-1210739 GCA_029216955.1 Iris pallida | reverse complement strand
TCGCCGCAGGATACCCTCTGTCGGCAGCAGAACCACCCGACAACATTGTGGATATGCCCCTCATCCCTCATGTGGAACCCATCTTGGATACTGCTGGAGAATTACTTAACACCGACGAAAACTCATCCACATCCCCTTCTAGGGAACCCTATACCAAATTTGCCCATAAGTTAGGGATCAAGATAAACTCCATCGCCAAAAAATCAGATCAGAAAGGAGCGCCCGAGTCAACGGGCATACGCACCAGGTCTGCAGCAAAGAAGACCAAACACCACTCCTCTAAGAAACATTAATGCTGAACATCCTATCCTGGAATGTTCATGGCCTGGCTAACAAACCAACCATGAGGCATCTTTCTAGCCTCAACAAAATCTACCAGATCGATATCCCGATCATCATTGAACCTAAAATCCCTCCAAAGAAAATTAAGGCCATTAAGTTGCAGTTAGGCTTTAAACTAGCCATAGAAGGCAGACATGACATCTGGATTCTCTGTTCGTCGGCAGTCAGAATCGGAGTCATACAGGACTCGAGACAGGCTCTATCTTGCTGGGTGGAACATCCTCTTATTTCCATGCAGGCCCTCCTATCAACGGTTCATGGCAGCTGTGACATAGGAGAACGCAATCAGCTCGGGAGCGAACTTGTTGACCTTCAACGCAGCCACTGCAACACTCCTTGGCTCTGTATTAGAGATTTTAATACTATCACCTGCAGATAGAAGAAAACTGGCGATCGACCTCCGCCCCACTCACCCATGATGGATTTCAACAACTTCATTTTCAACGCTCACCTACAACCCCTTCAGTTCTCTGGCAGCGCCTTCACATGGTGCAATATGCAGGAAGGCGACCGACGATAATACTCCCGGCTTGATAGAGCTCTCTCTAATGCCCTTTGGCATGATACCAGAATCTCTTCCAAACTTTTCCATCTCAACACCACCGAATCCGATCACGCCCCTCTGCTGGTTGAAGTTAAAAACAAAGCGACCAGGATCAAAAAAACTTCCGTTTTCTTCACCTCTGGACCACTCACCCCCAGTTCAAGCGCGTGGTTGAGGAGGCCTGGGCCAAAGAAGAATCCAACGACCCTCTAATTCGCGTCGCCAACAAGCTCAAAACCACATGACAGGCTCTCTCAGTTTGGATTAAACAGGCGTTCAGGGACATTTTTCAGGCGGCCTAGATTGTCGAAGATGATGTCACTCACGCCGAAGCTCTGGTCGTGACTGACCGATCGTCGGAGGCTGGAGCAGCTCTGAACCTTACCAAAGCCATCCTCAAATTTCGAGAGAAGGTTGAGACTGACTTTTGGAAACAAAAAGCGAGGCTTAAATAGGACAGTGAGGTGGACAAAAACTCGATCTACTTCTACGCTTGCGTCAATGGCCGTAGACAGAAACTCACCCTTCATCAGATTGCTGATGACTCAAGCAACATTTTTACCGACCAAAGGGGAATCCAAAGGGAAGCTGCCAACTTCTACTCCAATTTTTTTACCAAAGGGACGGTTCACAGAGACAACTCCTTCCTGGCAGAGATCCCCCACATTATCGATGACACCGACAACAACCAACTGGAACCTCTCCCTTCCGAACAGGAAGTGAAAGAAGCGGTCTGGGCTCTTGATGCTCATAGCGCGCCGGGCCCAGACGGATTCACGGGTATATTCTTCACGGTCTGCTAGAATATCATCAAGAAAGACATTCACGAGGCGGTTACGGCATTCTTCCAAGGAACGACTTACCCTAGAACCATTTCGAGTGCCAACCTCATCCTTATCCCTAAAAAAGATAACCCAGAGACCTTCCGGGACTTTTGGCCCATCAGCCTCTGCATATTCACCAACAAGATCATTTCCAAAATTTTTGTGTCATGCATGTCAGATATTCTTCCCAAGATTATTTTTGAGGAGCAGAGTGGCTTTGTCAAGGGCAGGAACATTCAGGATAATATCATGTTGGCTCACGAGTTAATTACTTGCATGAAACTCCCGGCGAGGGGGAAATATCGCCATCAAACTGGACATGGAGAAAGCATACGATAGACTTGACTGGCAATTCATGATTTGGGTTTTCAGGGCCTTCGAATTCTCAAAAACTTGGACCAATATAGTTTGGAGATCGATTAGCAACTCATGGTTCACCACGATAATCAACGGCCAACCGGATGGCTTCTTCAACTCCAGCCACGGTGTCAGGCAAGAAGACCCCTTATCATCTACCATCTTCATCATCGCAGCCGAAGCTCTGAGCAAACAACTGAACAGCATGATCAGAACCCTGAACTTCTAACATTTCCATACGATCAGTGGGTGTCCTATCATTACTCATCTGGCCTATGGTGATGACATTCTTATCTTCTCCTCTGGGGAAGTGGGGTCGGAGGAGGTGGTCCACAACTCGCTCATGAAATACTCCAGATGCTCTAGTCAAAAGGATAACCCCGTTAAGAGCGTCATATACGTACACCACAACATCAAGAGAGAGCATGCTATTAACCTATCCAACATCACCTCATTCTCAGTCGAACAACCCCCTTTCAAATACCTTGGGTGACCCCTAGTGTATAGGAGATCGAACGCCGCCATCTTTGATGAGCTGATTACCAAGATCAAGAAAAAACTCTAGGGGTGGCATAACGATACCTTATCCCAGGAGACAAGATGATTCTCATCAAGCACGTGCTAACCTCTATCCCTATCTATACCCTTGCTTCCTGCTCCCCTCCCAAGAATGTGCTCGCTTCAAAGGAAAGCATATTTAGCAATTTCTTTTGGGGTCACAGTGACGGGCACGACAAACATCAATAGGACAGTTGGGATTCCATGGCTAGGCCCACGGAAGAAGGAGGTCTGGGCTTCTCCAAACTATCCTACATTGTTGATGCCTTCTCTATGAAGCAGGGGTGGAAGCTTTGAACGAGTCAGAATTTATGGCAAAAATTCTTGAAAGCCAGGTACTTCAAGCATATTAACCCTGTATAGGCCATCTACAATTGCAGATCATCTGCCGTCTGGCAGCGGATTCTCGTGGGATGATCCCTCGTCGAACCGGTGATCAAACTCCAATTGGGTAATGGCGAATCCCAGACTTTCTTGGAACGTTGGGCGGGGGATACAGTACTCAACAACCTTATGGCAGCTCCAAGAAATAGCAGGGTCAGGGACCTGTGGGTTTTACTAGTAATGATTGGAATTGTCGCCTGATCAGAGAGTGGGCCAGGACTGACAAAGACGAGCACATCCGCAACAATAACCTTAAACTAAATGATGAGACTGATGTGTTGAGGTGATCGGCCGAACCTTCTAGATACTTTCGGTAAAGTCGGCTAGGAGAGCGGTACGTGGCGTGGGGATGCCTGTACCTATCATCATCACATTTTGGTAGACCAGAATCCCAAAAAAGTAGTATTTCCTTCTCTGGAGAGCATTCTGCAAGAAGTTGCCTACATATGACACCCTCAACACCATCGGGTTTAGCCTTGCGTCCGCATGTACTTGTTGCTCGGAGCGTAAGAGTGAATCCATCGATCATATCTTTTGTCAGGGGAGCTCGTGATTCAAGTTTGGAGGGCCCTCTCGCATTGGTGCGGGCAGAATCGGAGGAGTGGGTGCTTCAACGATATCCTGGTTGGCTGGGACTCCGCTTCCCACGGCCATCAGATCGTCGCAGCGGTGGCTTCCTCGGTCTTATGGAAGAATCAGAACAAGGCCAGGTACGAAGGCCATCAGTACTCCGGAGTCCAGCTCATTCAGGAGACCCTACGTCAGTGTCGGAAGATCAGAGCCATATGCTCGCATGCTCAGGAGCCCTTTTGGGATGCTATCCTCTATTAGCCCCTCATTTCCTTTCTTTTGGGTTGTATACTTTTTGGCCCGACTATTTGCGGCTGGTAGCTTACTTGTAAAGGCTTCAGCATTTTGCGCCTTTTATGAATAAAATGGAGGGTTTGTTAATATATATTTTTTAAGAATCAAAAATTTATTGAAGTATCAGGCACAAAATGCTGTTGCTTAACAAGAAGGCGCGCCTTAGCGTGACCAGACTAGACCAAAGAGAGAATGCGCGAAACATGTACAAAAACTGTCGGGCGGTACGCCCAAGCAAAGGCCTACGCACGACACGCGATACCCTGATCAGACCAGGGACTCCCAAAAACTATGCGAGGCGTGAGAGCAACGCCTTTTTCTTTTATAGATCTGTCGGATAACCTTTCTGTACAATTGAGGGAGCGGGAGTTGACAGCCCTCATATCTCAACTTGTTTCTGTTCTTCTACAAGACCCAAATGGCGTCGGCAGCGACGATCTGATGCCCATGGGACGAGTTCCAGCTGGCCAGCAGATCGTTGATGCCCCCGGTCATGGGGACAATCCCGAACTTGTTGTGGAGGTTTGACCAAATTTGAGTGGCTAGTTCACCAGATAGAAGAAAGTGATCAGCGGATTCCGATTGGTGTTCCATGTAACAGTGGCATCTGGACGCAAGGCTAAATCCGAAGGTGTTAATGGCATCGTCCGTGGGTAGTTTCCGACGTGCAGCACACCAGATGAGAATGGACCATTTGGTGGATATACGTGCCTGCCAAAACTTGGCGGAAGGGAAGGTCGTTTCGTGGATGCCTCTGGCGATGTCTCTGGCGGAAGCTAGGGTGAAGAGTCCACCCAGGATTGGGGACCATCTGAGCTCGTCCGTTGCGTCATTGATCGTCAGATCAGAGGCTCCCAGGCTAGCCATAGCCTCAGTACCAAGCCAGACTCTAACTCTATGCCAATTCCACCCTGAATTATCATTCTCCCACAATTCACGGATCTTGCACAGCGGCAGTGTTAGATCATTGGGCCTGATTATGTCGTCCCCCAGCCAGCGTTCCTTACAAGCCTGCGAACGTCCATTCCCCAATTACAAACACAAAAGTGGTTCAGCCAGGTTTCGTCCGCGGATGATGCGCCGCTACGTCGCAAAAGATCTGTTGTTGGCAGACGCCTCAGTTAAATGACAGAATCTGGAATATCTAGCTCTCATGAACCTGGTCCAAATCGAGCTTTCTGTGCGAAGTTTCCACCACAATTTCATGGAGTATGCGTCCATAATGTGGGCCAGTCTGCAAAAGCCCTAACCACCCTCATCGGTAGGTTTAGCCATGGTGGCCCAACTGGCCCAGTGGTGCTTGTCCTTGCCCTCGTTGTGACCCCAAAAGAAATTGGCGAGAAGGGATTCAAGTGAGTGGAGAACTTTTATCGGAGGCGAGCACATGGCTAGGGTGTAGAGGGGGATGTAGTAGAGAACGTACTTTATAAGGATCATCTTTCCCCCCGGGGATAGGGTTGCGTTGTGCCAACCCACGATTTTCTTACGAATCTTGCCCACCATGTGGTCGTAGATGCCTGAGTTAGCTTTCCCGTACACCAACAGGCAGCCTAAGTAAAGGAAAAGCGGGTATGCTGTGGTAAAGGAGGTCAAGGTGCACAGCATATACGAGTGGGTTCAATCTTCTTTGTGATGTGTATAAATCAAGCTCTTACTGTTGTTAACTCTTTGTCCGGAGCATCTAGAGTAGTTGCCAAGCATCCTTTGAACACCTCAATCGAGCCGATGTTGCCCGCAGAGAAAATAAGGATGTCGTCTGCGTAAGCAAGGTGAGTTATTAGAGGGCAACCTATCGCCGTGTGAAAGTGGTAGAAGCTAGGAGACCTGGGCATGCTTTTGAGGTTTCTGCTGAGCGCTTCGGCCGTGATGATGAAAATGGTGGAGGAAAGGGGGTCTCCCTGTCTGACCCCGCGGGTAGCTCTAAAGAAGCCTTTCGCTTGCCCGTTGATGACCGTGGAAAACCAGGAGTTGTTGATGGATCTAGATATGATGTCGATCGAAGGTTCGGAGAAGCCGAATGCTCTGAACACCCAGATCACGAATTGCCAATCGAGGCGGTCGTATGTTTTCTCCATGTCTAGCTTGATGGTGACGTTCCCCCCTAGGCGTGAACTTCATGCAAGTGATCATTTCTTGAGCAAGGAGAATGTTATCGGAGATGTTGCGCCCTTTGACGAAACCGGATTGCTCATCAGAGATTATCTTGGGGAGGATATTGGACATCCTAATAGCAAAGATCTTAGATATAATTTTGTTAGTGAAAGTACATAGGCTGATCGGTCTGAAGTCTTTAAAGGTTTTCGGGTTGTCTTTCTTGGGGATGAGGATGATATTGGCGCAGGAGATGGATTTCGGATATATAGCTCCTTGGAGAAACACCGTGGTGGCCTCCAAGACGTGGAACTGGATGATGTCCCAGCACGTTCTGAAGAAAACTCTGTTGAATCCGTCAGGTCCCGGCGCACAGTACGCATTTATGGACCACACTGCATTATTAACTTCTTCAGCAGAGGGGAGAGCAGTAAGGAGTTCGTTATCCCTGTCGTTGATCATGGAGGGGATCTCGGATAGAAAACCCTCATCTTTGACTACTGCTTCTTTCGCGAACATATTGGAGAAGTAGTTCGCAGCAGCGGCTTGGATGTTCTCATGTTCGTCCAGCAGGTTGCCGGTCCCGTCGTTAATACGATGTATTTTTAGAGAGCTTCTGCGGCCTTTGACACACGCGTGAAAGAAGCCAGTATTCTGGTCCCCCTCCGTGTCCCAGGTTAATCTGGCCTTTTGTTTCCAGAATTTCGTTTCTACCTTGATCCTGGATTTAAGAATGGCCTTGGCGAGATTTAGAGAGGCGCGGGCCTCAGAGGAGCGGACGATGGTGAAAGCATTCTCCGCACGGGTCACGTCATCTTCAGCATCTTTAATAGCTTGGAAGATGTCCCCGAACGCGTTCTTGCTCCAGGCCATAAGGGCTTTTCTGGTAGCTTTGAGTTTGGTAGCTATTCTGACAAGTGGGTCCAGCTCGGTCACAGAGCTCCAAGCCCCGGCAACGGTGTGTATGAATTTGGGATGGTGGCGCCAGAAGTCAAGGAAACGAAAGGCTTTTTTGATGCGGTTGTGGTTGTTGTCAATCTCCAAGAGGAGAGGGGTTGTAGAAGCATGGAAAATATTACTTTTAGTCCCACATCGAAAAGGAGAAGAAGAAAGGGCTCACTCCATTCTATAAATAGAGCCCCCTTTCCTCCTTTGAAAAGGGCACCAACTTCTCTTCCCTCCTTCCAAACTTGGACTCTTCCTATTACGCACCTTCGGGTGCTAAATAGAAGAAGTCTAGGGCAGCGCGGGCTCATCGGGCTCAGTCAGCTGTCCCAACCTCTGACCATCAAGAGCGTCCCGCTAAGCGGGCCTCTGATGGAAACTTGTTCAGAGCCGTCTGTGTCCAGCCTCCGGCGGCAAACGGACAGAGTGGTCCTCAAGAGTCTCCCAACAAAGATCGAGGGCAAGTGTTTCTATTAGCCCCACATCAGGGAGCAAACATGATACCTACGCACTCGTGTGTTTGGGATACCCGGGCTCACAAAGCGAGTGCACGGGCTGATCGAGATATTCCTCATGCGAGTCATGAGACGTCCTTCATGCGGCTCGGTCATGAGACATTACTCATGCCGCTCGGTCATGAGACATCCTTCATGCGGCTCGGTCATGAGACATTCCTCATGCGGCTCGGTCATGAGACGTCCTTCATGCAGCTCGGTCATGAGACATTCCTCATGCAGCTCGGTCATGAGACGTCCTTCATGCAGCTCGGTCATGAGACATTCTTCATGCGGCACAGAACCCAGGAAGCTTCATGCGGCTCAAAATCAGACGAGCTTCATGCGGCTCAAGAGTATCATGCGGCTCAAAAGTCACCAACATGGACATGCGGCTCAAGCAACACCACGTGGCCGTCTACGGTTTTTAATGCTCTGACATAAAGGAGAAATGACAGCTCTGACACAAAGAAATAATTATGGCTCTGTCATAATGACAGGCTCCTAGGGAAACTAAGGAGATCTCTGACACAATCCACCGAGACCCAAAAAATGCCACGCAGCCTAGACACGTGGACAGTCATATGCGGCTCGAGCGAAGACACCCTATGCATCTCAGGCCGAGGTTGCCCGATGCGGCCCAGATCGAACCAACCCTATACGGCTCAAGCGGAGGCTCCCCCTATGTGGCTCAAGAGGACGCTCCCCCATGCGGCTTACGAGGACCATCTCCATGTGGCTCACGAATGAGTTACCCGTTATACGGCCACCTACGTCCATGCGGCTCAGATTATCATGTAGTTCGAAGGTTCGAGGGCCAATCCCCAAGCAGCCCTGACACGTGGCAGTCTTATGCGGCTCAATCCTTATGCGGCTCAACACTTATGCGGCCTACCGAGAAACCATCCCATACGGCTCGCAAATACTATACCTATGCGGTTCACTGAGACGCTGTCTCATGCGGTTCATGGAAATCATGCGGCTCTGGCAGAGTCCATCATTGTCACTATACGAGCTCCTAAGGCTCTCCAAAGACGTTCGTATTGCATTGAGCGAAGCACTCCAAAATGCCGATGCTTATCTGGCTCAATCCAACCTCACAGGGGAGGACTCACCTGTGGATCTCCAAGACAGTGCCTGCACGGGAGCAATGCCCAATATCGTCTTCACTCTGCAGGATATGCTCATCAAAACCAACCTACATGATCGCCCACTATACTACACGGGATACATCGGCGACGTAAAGGTGGATCGGATGCACATTGATCCTGGCTCTTCCATAAGAATTATCCCGAAGGCTCTGCGACATCATCTCCGCATCCCAATGCATCGCCTGACGCCTACAAGCACCGCCATCAGCGGTTTCAATTCGGGCAGGAGCTACCCAATTGGGAAGATTCGTCTGAAGTGTCAAATTGGTGACCTCCAATCCGAAGTCACCTGCTACATCATAGATGCAGACACTTCTTACAACATCCTCTTGGGGCGCCCGTGGATACACGATTATATGATCGTTCCTTCCACGCTGTACCAGTGCTTCAAATATGTCTACAAACACGACTTCGTGAGGACGGAATTTGCTGATATCGATCCCTTCAAAGGGGTCGAATCTTACTATTCAGACTCCTGCCTGTACGAAAAATCGAAGAAGCATCTTGGTGATGGAGATGTACAAGCTAGTACCGAGACAACTACAGGATCAGAAGAGCCTCTGACGATCCACCTCCAAGCTCGCAAATCGGGCAAGTTCGCACCCCTTACTGCCACTCTGTGGAAGGACGCAATCAGCCTCTCGGCACAAGAAGAGTAGATGATAATCCGGCTGCCAAGGTCTGGCCAAGTGCCAAGACCCACAACGGAGCCACTGACAATCAGGCTGCCGAGAGTCGGACAGCCACAAATGGAGAAGCTCAATCCCTCCGACAAGCCGATGACGATACGCCTTCCCAAGAAGAATCATCATCCCGATGCAAGGTCTGGGACTTCTAGCGAGCCAACAACTCTCCGCCCAGCACCGAGCACCAAACTGGGGGTGGCTAGTGCGCCAACAACCCCACGTTCTGCTCCACCCATGGATCCCCTGATAATCAAGTTGCCCAAGTCATCCTCTGAGTCTGCATTTACAAAGGGGGTAGCCGAAGAAGAGTCGGAGCTGGCCAAATATGTGGCTACTCACACTGAGACTTGCTCATGTTGCCCATCAACGACAAGTTCTAGAAGGAGTATTACGTCCGAAACGACATCCCAAAAAAAAGAAAAATCCCCGATGATTGAGTTATGTACCCTCTGGTACCGCTGAACTCACATTCCGCCTCCAAATTTCCCAGATTGGTGAGTTATGTACCCGCTGGTGCCGCTGAACTCACTTTCATAATATTCCAGATTATCGAGTCATGTACCCGCTGGTGCCGCTGAACTCACATCCACAACACTCCAGATCATTGAGTTATGTACCCTCTGGTACCTTTGAACTTACAAAATTCCCAGAATATTGAGTCATGTACCCGCTGGTTCCGCTAAACTCACATCAACAACATCCCAGATTACTAAGTCATGTACCCACTGGTGCCGCTGAACTCACACCCATAACATCCCAGATCATTGAGTCACGTACCCGCTGCTACCTCTGAACTCACCCTCACAACATCCCAGATCATTGAGTCACGTACCCGCTGGTACCTCTAAACTCACCCTCACAACATCCCAGATCATTGAGTCACGTACCCGCTGGTACCTCTGAACTCACCCTCATAACATCCCAGATCATTGAGTCACGTATCCGCTGGTACCTCTGAACTCACCCTCATAATATTCTACATTATCGAGTTATGTACCCGCTGGTGCCTCTGAACTCACATCTCGGTCACCCTTTCAAATAGTAAGTCATGTATGATCATACCTCTGAACTTTCTTCCTGGAAGAGATCCTCCCTCATGATCCACTACCCGCACTCCCAGTGCACAAAAAGGGTAATCGATCCACAAATTCCCAAAACGGCCATGTCCTCATTACCTCTGAGTCGTTCCACTTCCGCCAAAAACAAATTACCCCTTATATAGAACTTCCATGTCCTCATTACCTCTGAGTCGTTCTATGTACCCCCTTTTCATTGAGCCCACTCCTGCCATGTCCTTATTACCTCTGAATGGGAAGGCTCCGTCGAAGAAACCTTCATGCTTGCCATGTCTTCATTACCTCTGAGTAGGTATGAAGATTCTCTTTCGACTTATTATCTGTACCCACAACCGGAGTACGCCAAGGATAATAGGTCCACAAATATCTTCCGTTGAGTCCACTCCTGCCATGTCCTCATTACCTCTGAGCAGGAAGACTCCACGGTAAAACCTCCGTACTTACCATGTCCTCATTACCTCTGAGTAAGTATGTTGGTCCTCTTTCGTCTTATTATCCGTACCCTGAACCAGGGTATGCCAAGGGTAATAGGCCCACAAATGTCCTCTGTTGACCATAAGTATCCCCCGTTGAGTCCACTTCTGCCATGTCCTCATTACCTCTGAGTAGGAAGACTCTACGGTTAAAGCCCTCATGCTTGCCATGTCCTCATTACCTCTGAGTAAGCATGTTGGTTCCCTTTCATCCTATTATCTGTATCCTAAGCTAGGGTACGCCAAGGATAATAGGCCCACAAATGTCCTCTGCTGACCACAAATGTCCTCAGTTGACCACAAATGTCCTCTGTTGACAGCAAATTTCTCATCATGCCCCGGAAGCCCAGCTGCTCCATGGCATTCTTTCGCCCGATACCAAGAACCTCCATATCCGCCTTACCATAGAGTTGTTCTAGGTATCCCTATCAAACTTATTATCCGTACATAAAACCAAGGTATGCCAAGGATAATAGGACCACAAATGTCCTCTTTTGACCATAAATGCCGTACTAGGTCCCCTACTACATCTACATCTTTCCTCATCATCACATGCTTTCGGAGCCCAGCTGTTCCATAGCATTCTTCCACCAATGCATAGAACTTCCACGTTGATAGCACCTCTGAGTTGTTCTATGTATCCTCATTCGAGTTCACTCCTACCACGTCCTTATTACCTCTGAGTAGGAAGGCTCTACTTTAGACCCATATTTACCACATCCTTATCTCCTCTGGGTAAATATGATGGTTCCCCCTCTCAACTTATTATTCGTACCTAAAACCGAGGTACGCCAAGGACGATAAGTCCACATAAAATCTCCAGCGGAACTACCCAAACATATCACGTCCATGCTACCTCTGATTGGATTGCCACACCCAAACAACTCTACTTTCCATGCTTCTTATTCAAAGTATTCCAAATTCGCAATTTGGAAACTTTGAAGGGGGTCCTGTAGAAGCATGGAAAATATTGCTTTTAGTCCCACATCGGAAAGGAGAAGAAGAAAGGGCTCACTCCATTCTATAAATAGAGCCCCTATTCCTCCTTTGAAAAGGGTACCAACCTTTCTTCCCTCCTTCCAAACTTGGACTCTTCCTATTACGCACCTTCGGGTGCTAAATAGAAGAAGTCTAGGGCAACGCGGGCTCATCGGGCTCATTCAGCTGTCCCAACCTCTGACCATCAAGAGTGTCCCGCTAAGCGGGCCTCTGATGGAAAGTTGTACAGAGTCGCCCGTGACCAGCCTCCAGCGGCAAACGGACAGAGTGGTCCTCAAGAGTCTCCCAACAAAGATCGAGGGCAAGTGTTTCTATTAGCCCCACATCAGGGAGCAAACATGATACCTACGCACTCGTGTGTTCGGGATACCCGGGCCCACAAAGCGAGTGCACTGGCTGATCGAGACATTCCTCATGCGAGTCATGAGACGTCCTTCATGCGGCTCGGTCATGAGACATTCCTCATGCGGCTCGGTCATGAGACGTCCTTCATGCGGCTCGGTCATGAGACATTCCTCATGCGGCTCGGTCATGAGACGTCCTTCATACGGCTCGGTCATGAGACATTCCTCATACGGCTCGGTCATGAGACGTCCTTCATGCAGCTCGGTCATGAGACATTCTTCATGCGGCACAGAACCCAGAAAGCTTCATGCGGCTCAAAATCAGACGAGCTTCATGCGGCTCAAGAGTATCATGCGGCTCAAAAGTCACCAACATGGACATGTGGCTCAAGCAACACTACGTGGCCTTCTACAGTTTTTAATTCTCTGACATAAAAGAGAAATGACAGCTCTGACACAAAGAAATAATTATGGCTCTGTCATAATGACAGGCTTCTAGGGAAACTAAGGAGATCTCTGACACAATCCACCGAGACCCAAAAAATGCCACGCAGCCTAGACACGTGGACAGTCATATGCGGCTCGAGCGGAGACACCCTATGCGGCTCAGGCCGAGGTTGCCCGATGCGGCCCAGATCGAACCAACCCTATACGGCTCAAGCGGAGGCTCCCCCTATGCGGCTCAAGAGGACGCTCCCCCATGCGGCTCACAAGGACCATCTCCATGCGGCTCACGAATGAGTTACCCGTTATGCGGCCACCTACGTCCATACGGCTCAGATTATCATGTAGTTCGAAGGATCGAGGGCCAATCCCAAAGCAGCCCTGACACGTGGCAGTCTTATGCGGCTCAATCCTTATGCGGCTCAACACTTATACGGCCCACCGAGAAACCATCCCATATGGCTCGTAAATACTATACCTATGCGGTTCACTGAGACGCTGTCTCATGCGGTTCATGGATATCATGCGGCTCTGATAAAGTCCATCATTGGGACACGTGGTGAGAGATCCAAGCTTGACACAACCAATCATGAAGATTTAAAGCAATCAAGATTAATCATTCACAAGATTCAGTGCTATCCCCATTTATGCCCCAGATCCTTCACGATTAAAACGAACGGTCCAGATTGATTAAGCATCAAGCTGTCGCCACTTTGAGAATGGGTAATCATCCAAACCCTAATGATGCTCCCCACTATTATAAATAGCAGGGTGCCATTCCCTTGCAAAAGATACAAGGAGAGATGTACAATTTTAGAGAGAAAAATACGTATATACAGAGAGACTCCCCAATAGTCAGAGAAAAGAATACACAGAGAGAGAGAAGCCAGAAGAGCATTTCTTCGTCAATGCCAACCATCTTTTCATAAGGAGCCAAGGCTGCATACCGATCGTCCAAGGAGTAAGGCAGGGCTGCCGTCGCCTTCTCGAGCCTCTATCGTCACCCCCCAGAATCTAAAATAAACAATTGTACTTAGACTGTTGTACCTAGGTTTTCGTCCCTAGGCTTTCTTTGTACAAGCGAGTTTGTAACGTGAAGTAAAAGTTCGATCCTCCGATAATTGTTCTGTTCTTTTATATTTCATGGCAAACAGGGGTGTGGTCAGAATCGGTGGAGTTCAGGTGCGAAAGCTTGGTGATCAGCCTCAAGTCCGACCAGTGGTCATTGACCATCACACGGTCAAGGCGGGAGTATTAACGCCTATCGCCTTCCTGCATGTTGCACCAGGTGAACGTGCTGCCGAGGAAGGGGACGGAAGATAGGTGCGCATTGAAGGAGAAATTATTGAAGTCATCCATGGTCGATTGAGGGGGAGCACGACCTCCAGATCTCTCCTCTCTGCATGACACAGTGTTAAAGTCACCGATGCATAGCCACAGAAGGACGTTGTGAGGAAAGACGGATCCCGACAGGTCCTCCCAAAGTAATCTGTATTCTGGGATGTCGCAGCAACCGTGGATCGCCGATAGAAGGACGCGGGACTTGAGGACCGGATGCTCGATCCAACCGGAAAGAGCCTGAGAAGTGTCCTGAATGATGCCGAAATAGAACTCAGCGACGAAGAAGATCCAAATGTCGTGACACCCGGAAATCGTCGATGGGAATCCCAGCTTGAGTTGAGTTTCTTTCATTCCTTTGTATGGTATTTTGGGTTCAATAATGACAAGTAAATCTATCCGGTTTGATTTCTTGAGGCCGAGGATTCGATTCAGCATCGATTTATTCCCTAGATCGTGAACGTTCCAGGATAGTATGTTAGGCATTGAGGGCGGAGGTGGGGGTATTGTGTAGCTTTGCGGCTGATCTCGTGGTCATCGTCGTTTTCTGTTTCTGTTTTTCTTTCTTGTTTTTCTTCTTCTTCTTATGTGGATTATTCTTGGTACTGCCGTTGGCCATTTCCTGAGCACTGTCAGAGCCCGTATTGGTACTATCGACTGTCGCTAGGGAGGTGTCAGTGTCTTCTAATTCTGGCAGAGCGCATAGAGGATTGTCACGATCGAGGAAGCCTTCTTCAGTGGCTTGCCAAAACCTTCCAGTAAGAGGGTAGCAATGATCGGGTGAAGCGACGCTCTTATTGGTTGGGTGGGACCGCTTGGGATTGGCAATGGGGGACAAAATACCGAGGGACGGTTGTTCTGCTTCTGCACCGGGAGTGGAGGGGTGTTCGCCGACCGAATGCTGCACATCGGGGGACACCTGGCCGCAGAGGGATTCAGGAGGGGATGGAGCGAAGGAGATTGGGGTGGTTGGGGGATCTCGAGGGGCACAATGGCGTATCCACTTGAGGAGGAGGATGGGGGACTGCGTGAGCAGCAGGTGAGTGGCACGGTACTGCTTACGATAGGACAGATAGAGTGCGGCTC
>JANAVB010003800.1:1078239-1190739 GCA_029216955.1 Iris pallida | reverse complement strand
TTGGCAATAACTTCGTGTACGTTCGTCCTATCGAGACGAAACTTGTGCCAGCATGACCGTATCAAAATTTTGGTCCTGTGTGCCAAGTTTGGTCTGATTATGAGAAGGTCGACCGGAACGCCTATTTAGCAGGCCCGCGATCCAATCCACGGGCAAAATTGTACACGGCCCGCCAGAATCCAACTTTGGTTATAAGGTTGGGTTCATCTCGTCAAATCAGACCCGTAGACATATAGTTTGATGTCTTTAGAGACAATAGATTGGTCCAACATCGGACATCGTTTTGGCCCGAAAGTACGATTTTGCCCCTTTTCCAGAATTAGAGTTTTAGACAGGCGTTTTCTAGATATATCTTTTACACCGAGAATGTTTTTGATATTTATTTCAGCATCCGTGGCCGTTCGTGGATTTTGAGATTTCTTGCTGACGTGATTGATTGCTTGGAGTTACTATTCCCGCTCTGCCAGACAAGGCACCTTGCCACCTTACTCTGTGATTTACTTATTCTTATTTTTAGTTATTTATGTTCAGCATTACTTATTTATTGTTAGTATTATATCTCTGTGCGTCCAAGTCACACTTGGGTGCGAACGACTATATCGGTCGTTTTACGTGTTTTGTTTTATTTTCTTGCATTGACTTAGCTTAGTGACCACCGATTGATGATGAGGAATTGGTAGATCTCGTACGGCCTTGACATATGCTTTATCATGTATTGTGAGTCACATGTAGGACACAGACTCGCGTAGTCGACAGGCCACCGATACGTCTGAGGCGTACGACGAATAGGAGTAATTGCCAATAGAATTGCATAATAGTGGACTTGGCGGTTACTAGCGGTTCATATTAGTCATGGAGATGACGATACTAGGCATTGGGTAGGGATACCAATACCTGACGTATGGGATTCTATTACACTTTTCCATGTAACCCGGTAGCTCCGTTGGAGATATGGGTATGATTATCCACTCAAGTTGGCCACTGACGTTCTTGAACGTCATTCGCTTGGTCACTAGCGCCCGAGGGGGGACTATACCGGATCTTATTATCAGTCGTGGCTCATACGTCGAAGGATTATATCTCAACTGCATATTCACAGTAGAATGGTTAGGAACACTTTGCATGCATTTCCATTTTACCCTCTATTATATATCAAAGTTTATATGGTATAGTGTTTTCTTGTATCTTGTTACGTCCCTCTGAGGACCTGGTTATCTCTCCAAGGTTAGACGATTTCCCGTAGGTGTACGGCGCAGCATTGGATCCTTCCTACATCGATGACGAGGCATCGCCAGCTGACTTTCAGTTTATTTATACATTGAGACATTTAGTAGACATCTTCTATTTCTTATATTTCTATTTTGCGAAGGTTGGACTCCAATTTTGAGACTATTTTATATAGCTGTCTGGAGTAGGTATGTCCACCTTGCTATCTCTTTGATGCACTTATTTATTATTTGGACTCAATTATCTTCTGTGTTGAGCTGTGATGAGATATAGTTTATTTATATTCTGGCCTGTGATTATTTAATATAGACAGCTTATGTACGTATCGAAGATTCCATATATTGGAGTATTCTTCGTATATGTGCAGCTGGCATGTCTATGTACTCGGTCCTATGTATTTTGGGACTGGGGCATTACATATTTTTGTGGTGGCCTATGCAAGTCTATAAAATATTATTGGGTTACATGACTGTGCCCAACAAGCCTGCATATAGGAATAGGAATAATATCTTACCCAGAAATACTACCTCCTTTGACTTCCAACCTTTTCGAATTTTCTTTTATTACTTGAATTACCCCATATCAGATCCTTCCTAACAATTATCCTATTTTCGTGTCCACAGTATGAATCTAAGAAGCGGACGCACATCCACCTTGGCCATTACCTCTAGAGATGCGGCCACCCAAGAGGAACAGAATCCTCCGATGACCCCGGTGACCCCGTACCAACCGGGACAGTCGTAGCCTACTATAACTCTGACGATGGTGCACCCAGAGATCGCAGCACCCCTAGTTAGCCAGGCTGGACAGACTACTACCATGCCACCAGGAGGTAATGTACCACTGCCTTCACTACCACCATTCCTTCAGCAGTTTCTACCACAATCGGGTCCTCAAACGCCTCCACCACCGACTAATAGGAGCCCTGCTTCCCAGTTTATGTATGCCATGATGCAGGCTCAGCTGCAGCAGACTGAGCTGATGAGACAGACTATGATGGCAGCATTGGCTAGACCTCTACCTCCACTTTCGACACCGGTACCAGCACCAGCACTGGCTCTGCATCCTTATGAAGGCTCTATCAAGAACTTCACTGACATAAACCCCAAGCCCTTCAGAGGAATGGAGAAGCCACTAGAGGTGTCTCATTGGCTTATTAGTACAGAGAAACTACTGAAGGCATCCCAGTTGCCAGCTCGATATTGGATGACAGCAGCAGACCTACTATTAGAAGATAATGCTCACCATTGGTGGAAGGCATAAGAGAGACGATTAGACACTGGGATCACCTGGAAGCAGTTCTATGATGCATTTTATAAGAGGTTCTTCCCTATTCATGTTCGAGACGGTCTATAAGACCAGTTCCTTCACCTGAAGCAAGGGAATATGACCGTTGATGAGTATGACTCAGAGTTCAATCGCCTGATTAGATTTAGTCCAGGATTAATCCTAACAGAGCTAGAGAAGGCGAGAAGATTCTATCAGGGGCTAGCACGAGAGCTCAAGTCTTATACGACTACACAGTCTCGAGTCTTCCATTCAGCTGTCTTGGAAGAAGCTCGTGCTCAGGAGATTCTTCGCAAGGAACAGCAGCAGACATCGAGACGTCATACACCAGCAGTGACACTAGGCCGAGCTACTTGGAGTGGACCTATCAGGAGGCCTACAGGATAGTACCAGCAGAGGACTACTCCCTACCAGAAGCCTACTTATAAATTTTCTAGAAAGCTAGGCCATATCAGGAATGACTGTCGACTTTGCCTGGGATTACGTATGAGATGTGGGTCAAAAGAGCACATGGCCAGAGATTGCCCCGAGCAGCAGGCACTAGTACATGCACATCAGGCCTTGAGGCCTATAGCCCCAGCACTTCCAACAACACGGCCTGCAGTAGGAGCACCTCGCCCACCATTGCCTCCTTAAGGCGTACAGTACAACAAGGCTAGAGCTCAGCATCCAGGAAAAAATTATGGACAGGCATTCTCACTTGTCATTGAGGATATAGAGACCGGGGTAGAGGTCATAGCAGGTATGGTTTTAGTTGCTTTATTTCCTGCAATTATATTATTTGACACTGGAGCCACTCATTCATTCATAGCCACTAATTTTGCCACTAGACACAGCATTGCCATCACACCCTTATCTAAGAATATTAGAATCCTCACTGGAGGAGGAGTTGTACCTGTTAGTGGTGTTTGTAGACTTTGTCCTGTAGTGATATATAGTAGAGAGATAAAAATACGACTTCTTGTATTCCCTATGCCGACATTCGACGTGGTTCTCAGAATGGACTGGTTAAGCCAACATTTTGCCATTATTGACTGCCAAAGTGGCAGTATCGTCTTTAGACCACCGCATGCGACGAAGTTCGAGTTCACGAAGGAAGAAGGAGAGAGTATTGATGCACCCATATTAGGGACTAACATGATGATGCAAGACACCCCTTAGCACCCTATCATCTCTTAGTTCGAAGATGTATTCCTTGAGGATTTGTCGAGACTGCCGCCTGACCGAGACATCGAGTTTTCTATTGAGCTTATTGTAAAAGCCGAGCCTATTTCATCTCGAGTATATCGACTAGCACCGAAGGAGTTGGTAGAAATGAAGACACAGATTGACAACTTATTGGAGAAGGGATTTATTCATGCAAGTGTGTCACCATGGGGAGCACCCGTTCTTTTTATGCCAAAGAAAGACGAAACAGTGTGCATGTGTATCGACTATAGAGCTTTGAATGCAGTTACGGTGAACAATAAGTACCCTTTGCCGCGTATAGACGATCTATTCGATCAACTGAGTGGAGCAAAAGTATTCTCCAAGATTGATTTATGATCCGGCTATCACCAACTAAAGGTTCGGAAGGAAGATATTCCGAAGACGGCATTTCAATCGAGGTATGGACACTACGAGTTCTTGGTCATGCCTTTCGGTTTGACCAATGCTCCCGCAGTTTTCATGAACTTAATGAACAAGATCTTTCACCAGTACTTGGACAAATTTATAGTCGTCTTCATAGATGATATCTTGATTTACTCTAAGAGTCAAGTAGAGCATGAACAGCATCTACGGATTATTTTGGAGACCTTGAGGAATAAGCGACTTTTCGCGAAGCTTTACAAGTGTGATTTCTTTCTCAAGGTGGTATCATTTCTTGGACATATTGTTACTGGAGACGGCATATCGATAGATCCAGAGAAGATCACAGCAGTCAAGGCATGGCCCGCTCCCACATCAGCTTTCGAGGTAAAAAGTTTTCTTGGACATACGGATTATTACCAAAGGTTCGTAGAAGATTTCTCTCGAATAACGGGGCCTATGACTCGACTAACTTGCAAGGATCAGGAGTTTGTATGGACAGATGCGTGTGAAGCCACTTTCGATGAGTTGAAGAAGTGCTTGACCACTGCACCTATCTTGACACTACCATCGGGCCCGGGAGGATTTGTGATATATAGTGATGCATCCGGGAAGGGATTAGGATGCATATTGATGCAACATGGTCACGTAGTAGCATATGCATCGAGATAGGTGAGGGTGCACGAGAAGCATTTGTGGGCCCATTAGTCATATGGTCAAACTGATTTTAATAATTGATCAAACTTTGTCTGGATATATGAAGCTAGTCAAGATGTATCGGACTCTTGGACATGAACAAGAACAGCTATCTACACAGTTCAAGACCGAAGCTATGTTTGCCTGTTCGAGTCTGTATTTATTCAAGCAATGTATTTTTCATTTTATTGAGTCTAGGAATACGTTGTACACCGAGTCGTACTGGCAATTAGGCTATTCTAAAATGTTTTCAAAATACTTTTAAAATGTCCTTTGTTTTGAAAAACATTCGTTTAAACAAAAGCTTCAAAAAGGTTTTCAAAAAGGTTTTCAAAAATTATCAAAAACTAATTTTTAAAACCTAACCTAACCTAACCCTGACAGAACTCGGCCAGAGTTCGGCCAGATTTCGGCCAGAGTTCGGTTAGTGGCCGTTTGATTTTTGACTTCTTCTGAACTTGGTCCTCCTGCAGTTGCGAATTTGACCGAGATTTCCTCATCGAGTTCTGTCCGAATTCTGCCCAAATTCTGCCAGAATTCTGTCTTTGGAATTCCTATAAATAGAGAAGGATTTCGATCATTTCAACTCACTCATTCACTTTCAATCTTCTCTCTATCTAAAGCTTTCAATCTTCCAAAGAGTTTTCTTGAGCTTTAAATTTCAGATCCCAAGCCAATTACAATCCTCTAGTCGATTTGCCAGTGCGGTACGGTCTAGAAGTTTCTGAGAGGTTGTAATCAGAAGGCTTGATTGAAGAATACCTCTTCACATTTGAAGTTGGACGAGTTTTTCGTATCAAAGCTCGCGTTGTAGGAGTTACAAGGACTTCGTAAGAAAACTTGTGGTTTTGCCAATAGTGGATTCAACTGGTAGCAAGAGTTCTACCGACTGGATTAGTCCTCAACAGAGGGAAACCAGTATACATCGCTGTCTTTGCGTTTGCTTTCTTATCTCTGCCTTTACATTACTTAATTGTGATTATTATTCTGTGATCTTGCTGCTAACATTTTAATTAGCAATATTCCGCTGCCAACTCTATTCACCCCCCTCTAGAGTATTGCGCTTTACGATTTTGTTTCTACAATTGGTATCAGAGCGAGTTTTACAGGTAAAGCAAGGTAACATTGCAATTATTTATTTATTTAATTAATTGTTATATAGATCACAGCACAACACATGGCAACTGTGAAATTCACAAGTGAAGGCCAGGCCACAAATAGACCTCCACTGTTTGATGGTACGAACTATACCTATTGGAAAACACGGATGAGTTTCTTCTTGAAATCACTTGACTTTGATTTATGGTCTATTGTCATTGATGGCTATCAAAAGCCACCTCGTATAAATGTTGATGGAGTTTTAGTTGAAAAACCCCATAGCAGATATACAGAGGAAGAAAAGAAAAAGGCCAGTCTTGACGCACGTGCTATTAACGCTCTATTTTGTGCTTTAGATATAACTGAATTTAACAGGGTGTCTATCTGCACAACGGCTAATGAAGTGTGGAAGCTACTTGAAGTCACACATGAAGGCACGACTCAAGTCAAAGAATCAAAAGTCAGCAGACTTACTCAAGAGTATGTGGTGTTCAAAATGAAGCCCAACGAAACAGCTACTCAGATGTTCGAAAGATTCATGGATATTGTAAATCCTTTATCATCCCTAGGCAAAGAGTACAGTAACCATGAAAAGATTCACAAACTCCTGCGAGCACTCACAAAGAACTGGATTCCAAAGGCTACTGCAATTATTGAAGGGAACGACCTCACCACTATGTCCCTCGAAGTACTCATGGGTAAGCTACTAACTCATGAGCTGGAGCTACAAGATTTTGAAGAGCCTGTACCAAAGGAGAAGACGATCGCTTTCAAGGCTCAGCACAGAAAAGCTGCTGAAGGTGATTCAGACAGCAGTGAATCTGATGCTAAAAATCAAGCACTCCTAGCAAGGAAATTCAAAAGAATCATGAGATATAAGAAGAGAGCCAAAGAAAACAACAGCAGTAACAACTGGTATCAAGATGATGCTGTCTGCTATGGCTGCAAGAAGAAGGGACACATGAAGAAGGACTGTCATACAAACTCATCATCAAGCAAGAAGAGCAACAGGTATAAAAAAGGGAAGCTGAAGAGTTCGACATCACGGAAGTATGCCAACACCAGCATATGGCATGAAAGTGAAGCCAGCGACTCAGAAGACGAACAATCAGAAGACGCTGCAAACGTATGCTTTATGGCATCCGATCAGGTACCTACTGAACCTGTAGTTGATACTTATGATGACTTCACCTTTGAGCAATTAGGAGATGACTTCAGTGAACTGATAAGTGATTACAGGAAACTGCGTAGCAAATATCAGACTTCTAAGAAGGTACTCAAAGAGTACAAAGGAGAAATAGGTAGACTTATCGACCTACTAGCTGAGGTTAGAAATAATGTTAGTGAGTCTGGTGAGCTTTCTTCTATTAAGCTCTTATTACACGAAACTACCAAGTCATCTGAAGAGAAAGACAAAGTTATTGACCAACTCAAAGAAGAACTTTCTAAAGAGAAGAAAAGTCTTCAATGTGCACAAATCAGAATGGAAACACTCACTTCTGATTATAATAAGTTGTTTGACACTTCCAAAAGATTGGAAATTAGGTTAGGAAAATAGCCTGAGACTGCTGCTTCCTTCCCTATCACGTGTCACTTACCGAAAAATCGGAACATTCCCAAGCCAAACACTGTCAGACCTAACCCTATCAAACCTTTACCCCAAAAGGTTAAGCCCAAACAGGATTATAGGTATGCTTTCTTCTATACTAGAAAACCTAAACCTACCAACCATGCACACCACTCAGCTTTCAACACTCGACATGCACAATGTCATTATTATGGCCTCATTGGTCATATTTCATCTGCATGTAGAATCAGAAAGCTTGTTGATTTAAATATTTATGCTTGGATAGCAAAGGCTAACATTTCAGGACCCTACAAGAAATGGGTACCAAAAGTTTCATCTGCAAATTATTTTGTAGGTGGAACACCTTTCACATACTAGAAGCAAATGGATCCTCGACAGCGTTTGTTCACGGTATATGACCGGTGACGCTACATTATTTGTAACACTGTCGAAGAAAAAGAAGGAAGGCTATGTTTCCTTCGGTAATAACTTAAAAGGGTATATTATTGGTATCGGTGACGTTGGCAAGTCTTCCTATCCTCTAATTAAGGATGTCTGTCTGGTTACCGAGTTGAAAGATAATCTACTCAGAATAAGTCATTTAGCTGATCATGGTTATGGCATCAACTTTGGCAAAGACAAATGTACTATAGTTGATAGCTCAACTGGTAGTACTATCTTTGAAGGTATCAGGGAAGACAACATATATGTTTTCTATTTGTTGGAAGAAACTAACATTTCAGGTAGATGCTTAATGGCTAAAAGTGATGAGAGTCATCTGTGGCACATGAGACTCGGTCACGCAAATATGGACACAATATCAAGATTATCCACAAAGAAGCTAGTACGCAGGTTACCGGACATAACATTCAAAAAAGATTCGGTATGCAGCCAATGTGAAAAGAACAAAGCTATCAGATCCACATTCAAGTCAGTAAACGCAGTATGTACTACTAGACCTCTACAATTGCTTCATATGGACTTATTTGGTCCTAGCAGAGTTGCTAGCCTCGGAGGTAAGATTTATGCTTTTGTAATTGTAGATGATTTCTCTAGATACACGTGGATATACTTCTTGACACGCAAGAATGATGCATTATCAAATTTGTCGCCTTTTGTAAGAAAGTACAGAATAAAAAAGGTTACATGATCACTCGTATTAGAAGCGATCATGGTGGCGAATTCGAGAATGCAGAGTTTGAGCAATTTTGTGACACACACGGTTTTTTACACGAGTTCTCCTGCCCTAAGACTCCACAACAAAATAGAGTTGTGGAACGTAAGAACAGAACTCTATCAGAAATGGCCAGAGTAATGTTAAACCAGTTTAGTCTACCCAAATATTTCTGGGCTGAAGCTGTCAATACAGCTTATTTTGTTCTCAATAGAGTTCTAATTCGACCCAAATCGAAGAAGACTCCATTTGAGTTATGGTTTGATAGAATTCCATCAGTTTCATATTTTAGAATATTTGGTTGTAAATGCTTTATTCTTAATACAAAAGACAATTTGGGAAAGTTTGACGAAAAGGCCGATGAAGGTATATTTTTAGGTTATGCGGCCAAGAGCAAAGGATACAGAGTCTTCAACAAACGAACCATGATCATCGAAGAGTCAATCAACGTCACTTTTGATGAATTGAATCTAATGACTATCGATGACAATGACGAAGATCCAACTGTACCAAGCTCAACAACAGCTGATTCTCAACCAAGCTCGGCACTAGCTGATCCTCCTAGAGAAGATCCAGGAACCAGCTACCTTCAGAGTCTGCCGAAAAGATTAAAATTTACGGCTGATCATCCAAAGGATTTGGTAATTGGTGATATTACCAAAAGTGTAAGTACTCGTACATCCAGTAGAGATATTGTTTCTAGTGTTGCATTTATTTCACAGCTAGAACCCAAAACAATTGATGAAGCATGTAGTGATAGTTTTTGGATAGATGCTATACAAGAGGAATTAAACCAATTTGAATGGAATCAAGTTTGGGAACTTGTTCCCAAGCCTATTAATCATCCGGTCATTGGCACCCGTTGGGTATTCCGAAATAAACTAAATAAGAATGGTTTAGTGACTCGTAATAAGGCTCTACTCGTAGCTCAAGGATATAATCAGGAAGAAGGTATCGACTACGATGAGACTTATGCCCCAGTTGCGAGATTAGAATCCATTCGCATGTTATGTGCATTTGCATATTTTCATAATTTCAAATGGATGTCAAAAGTGCTTTTTTAAACGGTTTTATAAAAGAAGAAGTTTTTGTAGCACAACCTCCAGGTTTCATAGATTTTAAAAACCGTAATCATGTTTTCAAGTTGAAGAAAGCTTTATACGGTTTGAAAAAAGCCCCTCGTTCTTGGTATGATCGTCTAAGCTCTTTTCTACTTGACAACGGTTTTTCAAAAGGCAAGGTTGAAACTACACTTTTTATTAAGTCCTTTAATGGTAAGCTTCTTTTAATACAAGTCTATGTAGATGATATCATATTTGGATCTACTGATGAATCTCTGTGTCAAAAAATTTCTAAGTGTATGCAGAATGAGTTTGAGATGAGCATGATGGGAGAGCTGAAATTCTTTCTCGGACTGCAAATCAAGCAAACTGACAATGGGACGTTCATAAATCAAGCCAAGTACATAAAAGATTTGCTAAAGAAGTTTGATCTGGACAATGTCAAACCTATTGGCACTCCGATGGCAACTTCAACAAAGCTTGATATTGATGAACAAGGTAAGCCGGTCGATACACGTAAGTATCGAGGTATGATCGGTAGTTAACTTTATTTAACTGCTAGTCGTCCAGATATAATGTTTAGTGTTTGCCTGTGTGCACGTTTTCAAGCTAATCCAAAGGAATCACATCTGTGCGCAGTTAAGCATATCTTTTGATACCTTAAGGGAACTTCTTCTGTTGGCTTGTGGTATCCCAAAACTAAGTCCTTTGACCTTATTGGTTATTCGGATACAGATTTTGCCGGATGCAAAGTTGATAGAAAAAGTACCAGTGGCACATGTCATTTCTTAGGCAAGGCTTTAGTCTCATGGTTTAGTAAAAAGTAAAATTCTATAGCCCTATCAACAACAGAGGCTGAGTATATCGCCGCAGGACGTTGTTGTGCTCAAATTTTGTGGATGAAACAAACCTTAGAAGACTATGATTTATTTTATACACATATTCCCATTTTCTGTGATAACACGAGCACTATCAATTTGACTAAGAATCCTGTATGTCATTCTCGTACTAAACATATCGAGATTAGACATCATTTTCTTAGAGATCATCATCAAAATAGAGATATTGACCTTGTATACATAGATACTGAGAATTAATTAGCTAACATTTTCACAAAACCTCTAGCAGAAGATCGTTTCAATTATTTACGTCAAGAATTAAGAATTTTGGACGTCAATAATGTTAATTAATTTTGTTTTATGATTATATTTCAAATACGCAAAAACTGTGTTAGAGACAAACCAATAAAGAGTCTGTCTGTCACCACAACTACGGTTGAAGCAAAGCGGTACTTAAGAGTTCCCCGGTGAACCTCCGCCAGCTGGGACAGTACTCCTACAGCTAATCTGAAATAGTCGCTGTGTAATGATATTTAATCTATAAAATAATATTAATTATGTTAATTGAAGGTTGAAATTACTAATCTTTGAATTAAATATTTGAAATAAGCCAATGAAAAAGAAAGTGTTCCAAACCAAACCTAGGCGAATTCGGCCAGACTTCGGACCGAATTCGGTCCAAGTTCGGTTAAAGGTATCAGGTTATATAACCAGAACCCGAGAGCCTTTCTTCCTCATTGCTTCCAAACCACATCAACAGCAGCAGCAGCCGTGCGAGAGAACCCCTAAACCCTAGTTCTTCACCACCCCTTCTCTTCCAATCCAAGTTGTAAAATCAATCCAAACTTTGGATTCGTGCGAAGTTCGTCATTCTCTACAATATACTCAATTCTCGGGAGGTATAACTCCTTATTTCCCCTCCGTTTAATTTTGTGCTATTTCCTTTTTATTGCACAAATAGCACCTAAGGATTTTAATCCATTCAAGAGGAAGAAGACAACCAACCCAAGTGAGGAAGGTTCATCTTCGAATTCACCCACTAATTCCATCTTTTTGCCAGTCCAATCTAGCGATGGCGCGTTTGACGGGTTTTACTTTCAAACTCTAGACCAAGCCCTACTGTGGTATGGAGATTTTTCCATGAGATCCATATGCACAGGCGCTCCCATTAAGTGGACTGTATTTCCAGATTACCGCCATTTTTTTGAGGCATTAGGGTTACAGTATTTTGTTAAACTTTGTTTTCCCGTAGCAACTAATGCCATTAGATTGTTTTACTGCAATATCATATTAAACACGTTTGATGTAAGCACTCGTGTTGGAGGATTAGATATCAATTTCAATGATGTTCTCTTAGCGGAGATCCTTGGTATTCCCAACGAAGGTGAACCGCTGGTTGATATCACTGAGTTTGATTTCCTCGAAGGCACGACACTTACTAGTTTCAAAGCGAAACTCTGTGCACCTGATAGAGTTCGCTCTGGAAAGTTCAAGGCAAACAACTTGAACTTGTTTAATTATGAATTGTACCGTATCATTTACTCCACTCTCCTTTTGAAATCTACTTCAAAGGATGATGTTACGTCTCTTGAATTATCTGCTATGTATCACATTCTTAAGGGGATTCCATTTTCTGCCCCTAAGTCCATTATTCAGATGATGGGACGTTGTCGTGCCAGAGATAGAAATCTCTCTTATGCGATGATTCTCCCACGCATCTTCCAGCATTTCGACATTGACTCATCTACTTGTGCTCAAGACCCTGAGCCTAAGGTTCTCGAGTTATCTCGTCGCAGTATAAATGCATTTACTCCTCCTACTGCTCCTGCTACTGCTCTACCTCCTCCACCTCCTCAGCAGTATGCTATGACATTTGAGGGCATACACCAGCACCTTTCAGATTTGCACGTCTCGATGACGGACATAGCTCACGAACGTGAGTTCCGCGACGTCACCCGTTATCAGGCGATTGTAAATTCTCTTGCTGATCTTCGTTTCGCCCAGACTGGACATTCTGCCGGTTCCATTCCTAGAGATCCAGCTTTCTCTGTTTACCACTGTGAGGATGAGGCTGTTCATGCCTACTTTCAGTCCGGTAACGCATATGATTGGTACCATTCTGACCGTGCTCCTCGAGACTATGTCGGTGAGTTTTACACTGGCGCTCCTCCTCACCCTTCTAGCGCGGGTACCTCTGCAGGTGGTCCTTCTGGATATGCTGGTCACGATGATGATGATGAGGAGGAGTTGTGATATGTTAGTTGATTTGTGAGACTTAGACATTATCTACTGCATACTTGGAAATGCTCCGACATTCCAAGTTTTTCCTTTTAGACTTTATTATCAGTATTTCTTTTTGAGGACATGTACTGGATTTGTTTTATTGATGTCATCTGCTCATCTTTATCTACATCTTTATGAGATTCGTAGTTTATGATTCCCATTAGTTTATTTATTTAGAATCTTTATCTGCTTCTCTATTATAAACTGAATTTGTTTACTTAGCATCTTTATGGCTACTGTGATATTATTTTTTGTGTATTATAAACTTCCTGAGTACAAATACATGCATGTGATGTCATTCAAATTTTCTTTACTATTTTTTATCATGATTATTTTCTTGTGTTTCTTCACTGTCTGTTATTTATGCATTGATTGCGGGGGAGTTTTTCTCTTTTTGTAATTATTTTGCTAAATGACAACTGGGAGAAAAATAAAGATCTAACATTCTTTTGAGAAAATGCAGTACATGAACAATTTTTGATTTTATTTCAAGCTTAAATGTTATATCATTTACAGTTTGTCAATTTTCAAAATGGGGGAGATTGTTGGCCCATTGGTCATATGGTCAAACTGATTTTAATAATTGATCAAACTCTGTCTGGATATATGAAGCTAGTCAAGATGTATCGGACTCTTGGACATGAACAAGAACAGCTATCTACACAGTTCAAGACCGAAGCTATATTTGCCTGTTCGAGTCTGTATTTATTCAAGCAATGTATTTTTCATTTTATTGAGTCTAGGAATACGTTGTACACCGAGTCGTACTGGCAATTAGGCTATTCTAAAATGTTTTCAAAATACTTTTAAAATGTCCTTTGTTTTGAAAAACATTCGTTTAAACAAAAGCTTTAAAAAGGTTTTCAAAAAGGTTTTTAAAAATCATCAAAAACTAATTTTTAAAACCTAACCTAACCCTGACAGAACTCGGCCAGAGTTCGGCCAGAATTCGGTTGGTGGTCGTTTGATTTTTGAATTCTTCTAAACTTGGTCCTCCTGCAGTTGCGGATTTGATCGAGATTTCTTCATCGAGTTCTGTCCGAATTCTGCCCGAATTCTGCCAGAATTCTGTCTTTGGAATTCCTATAAATAGAGAAGAATTTCGATCATTTCAACTCACTCATTCACTTTCAATCTTCTCTCTATCTAACGCTTTCAATCTTCCAAAGAGTTTTTTTGAGCTTTAAATTTCAGATCCCAAGCCAATTACAATCCTCTAGTCGATTTGCCAGTACGGTACGTTCTAGAAGTTTCTGAGAGATTGTAATTAGAAGGCTTGATTGAAGAATACCTCTTCATATTTAAAGTTGGACGAGTTCTTCGTATCAAAGCTCGTATTGTAGAAGTTACAAGGACTTCGTAAGAAAACTTACAGTTTTGCCAATAGTGGATTCAACTGGTAGCAAGAGTTCTACCGACTGGATTAGTCCTCAACAGAGGAAAACCAGTATACATCGCTGTCTTTGCGTTTGCTTTCTTATCTCTGCCTTTACATTACTTAATTATGATTATTATTCTGTGATCTTGCTGCTAACATTTTAATTAGCAATATTCCGCTGCCAACTCTATTCATCCCCCCTCTAGAGTATTGTGCTTTACGATTTCGTTCCTACAGCATTACCCGACCCACGATCTAGATCTCGCAGCGGTTATCTTTGCTTTGAAGTTATGGAGACACTACTTGTACGGCGAGAAGGTAGATATCTACATTGATCATGAGAGCCTCAAGTACGTGTTCATATAAAAAGAGTTGAATATACGACAACGACGTTGGTTGGAGTTGATGAAAGATTATGAGATCGAGCTACTTTATCATCCGGGCAAGGCTAATGTGGTAGCAGACGCATTAAGTCGTAAGCCTATGGCTCATTTCTTGACCACACAGAGAGAGTTGATTAGAGATTTACCGCAGCTTGGAATTGAGGTAGTATTGCTTGGAGCGGATGGCGTATTAGCCAATCTCCAAGTACAATTGTTGCTAGTAGAGAGGATCAAGGCGGTATTGCCCACAGATGCTAGATTTCGATGGCTTACCGAGAGGACTGACGCAGGACAGCAGACGGGATTGAGGATTCATCCCGATGGAACATTGTGATGTGGTAATCATATTTATGTTCCTAATGGAGAGCTACGACAAGAGTTGATGGCGGAAGCACAAAGTTCGACTTACTCTATTCATCTCGGAGGAACTAAGATGTACCGGGACTTACGATAGCATTATTGGCGGCACAGAATGAAGCGGGAGATAGCTCGTTTCGTTGGCCAAGTGTTTGGAATGCCAATAAGTGAAGGCCGAGCACCACAAGACGGCCAGATTACTACAGCCGTTGCCCATTCCCGAATGGAAGTGGGAGCACATTACTATGGACTTCGTCACGGGATTTCCTCGGAGTCCTAGTAGACGAAATACGGTATGGGTGATTGTTGATAGGCTTACCAAGTTAGCCCATTTCTTATCTTTCAGAATGGGACAATCCACTGAAGTTTTGGCGAATATATAACTGAAGCAAATAGTGAAGCTACACAATGTACTAGTTAGCCTCGTGTCGGATTGTGACTCGAGATTCATCTCGCATTTTTAGAGAAATATGCAAGATAGTTTGGGTAAGTATTTGAAGTTTAGCATGGTGTACCATCCGTAGACAGATGGCCAGTCAGAGCATACTATTCAGACGCTAGAAGATATGTTGAGAGCATGTAAGCTTGATTTTGGTAGATCATGGGAAGGCTACCTTCCTCTTGTAGAGTTTTCCTACAACAATAGCTATCAAGCGAGCATTCAGATAGCTCCGTTTGAGACATTTTATGGAAGGAAGTGTGGATTATTGTTTGTTGGAGTGACATAGGAGAGCGATAGATATTGGGTCCCAAGTTGATTTTGAGCAAAGTGGAGAAGGTGAAGAAGATACAAGACCACCTTCGAGCAGCGCATGATCGACAGAAGCCGGTAATCGTCGCTGGCCCTTGGAGTTCAAGGAAGGCGACCATGTTTTCTTGAAGATATCCCCCACAAGAGGCACGATTCGATTCGGAGGATATGTCAAGTTGAGTCTAAGATACATCGGCCCTTTCGATGTCTTGGAACGTGTTGGAGAAGTTGCCTATAGATTGGCTTTGCCACCGTCGCTAGAAGGAGTACATGACGTATTCCAAGTGTCGCAGCTGAGGCAATACCAAAAGCAACCAGTAGGCATCCTTGTAGTACACTCCGAGATCACCATTAGACTGAGCTTGTCATACCAAGAGCAACTAGTAGGAATCCTTGATCGCGGAATGAAGCTATTGCGAAATCAATCTATACCATTGGTTCGTGTGGCATGGAAGCATCACTCGCCAGGAGTGTCAACTTGGGACGCGAGGACGACATCCGAAATCGCTACCCAAGGTACGATTTTCATACGTTAGTCCACTTTATTTTTGCATTGCATTGCATACCCCCCCCCCCTCCCGACGTTAGATTTTAATTTTGTGGACGAAATTTCTTTAAGTTGGGCATGATGTAAACCCCCTATATTTTATGATTATTTTTACCATTTATAAATATTTTATGATCTATTTACAATTAAAATAGCTAAGTAAATTACTTCATGATATTTTTCTAAATAAAAACTGGCAAGTTAAAATGGTAGTAACAGTATAGTGCTTGCAATGTACATACTAAAAATACATATCAAGTAGTGTAGTTGTAGCAATAAATTTTAAAAACCTTTCTCTATATATGTTTCTTGATTACAATTAGGTTAACAAGGCATTACATATATATGTATCAATGTTTTTTTTTTATATATGTGTATACATATATATGTATCAATATATATATATATATATATATATATATATATATATATATATATAATATATATATATATATATATATTTTTATATATATATATATATAATATATATATATATATATATATATATATATATATATATATATATATAAAGAGTGAATACGTATATAAGGAGTGATATGTATATATGTATATATAATGAATTATATATATATATATATATATATATATATATATATATATATATATATATATATATATATATATACTAAGTTCTATACTAAGTTCTATTGGTAAAAAAAAAATATATATATATATATATACTAAGTTCTATTGGTAAAAATAAATAGCACATGCGGCACTGTTCAATGAACAGTGCCAATGTAATCCCGACCCCCTCTGTAGCTCAGGCCGAGCGGTAGAATAAATAAAGAAAAAATCTTAAGCCCAAATGTTCTGACTCTAATCCAAACATAATCCCTATTTTATTCTTTACTGGATAACCCAAATACTAGTAGAAATCATGGTTAAATCGATCGGATATAAACTCGACTTGAAGTTGGATTTAAACATCCTATATTAACCTCTAAAATTAGGGTTCTTCACCAAATACTCCAACAAACTCGATCTCGACCCAATCTTCAACTCCAGTACGACCCTGACACCCCTGTGCCCGAGTCCGATCGACTGCATGCCACCGCAGTTGTCCGGAGCGCCGTCGCTAACGCCATAATCGAGAAGAAACAGAGCCCACTCTGTTTCTAACGAATCCAGGTACCCCACCTTCCCGATCAGATATTTCTATAGTTTCACGATCATTTTCAATTTTGTAAAGTTCCATAGAAAGACAACATAACCCCCTAGACAACACAATAATTAGGATTCGTAGATGCCGAACGAATCGCTCGGAAGCTCGTTACGAAGTCGCGAAAAACTGCCGAAGCGGGACAGTTCAAGTAATCCAAAACCCTAACTTGGAAGGGAAATCTCGATCAAACCTTTGAATAATTTCGAAAACAAATTAGAGATTGTCGTAGATAACCTAAACACGAGAAAAACCTAATTTACAGATTGTGATTTTATTGAGTATACAGAAAGTTATTCTATTGTGAAAATCAAGAAACACCATATTTAAAACTGTGAAAACTTTAGAAAATTTCCTGATACGGCGTGCGCCCCGACAAACCAGGCATGTAGGTCACATACTATATGCATCGAAAGGCGCGTATGGATGTTGCAGACGTATGTGAACTGACAAAACTTGATTTCGTTGTGTGTACGCGAAAAAATCAGTGCGTATCCGTCAAGATACCCATGTATCGAGACGAAACTTGTGCCAGAAGGAACGTATTGAAAATTTGGTCCTGTGTGCCAAGTTTGGTCCGATTCTGGTAAGGTCGACCGGAACGCCTACTTGGCGGACCTGCGACCCAATCCAACAGCAAAATTGTACACGGCCCACCGTAATCCAATTTTGGACATACGGTTGGGTTCGTCTCTTCAAACTGGAGCCATAGACATGTAGTTTGACGACTTTAGAGACCATAGATAGTGGCACGCATTTCGATGCAAAATGGGTCCAACGGCGGATATCATTTTGGCCCGAAACTACGATTTTGCCCCTATTCCAGAATTGAACTTTTGGACAGGCTTTTCCTAGATATATCTTTTACACTAGAAACGTTCTTCATGTCTGTTTCAACATCCGTAGCCGTTCGTGAATTTTGAGATTTCTTGCTAACGTGATTGATTGCATGGAGTTACTATTCCTGCTCTGCCAAACAAGATACCTTGCCACCTTAATCTGTGATTTACTTATTCTTATTTTTAGTTATTTATGTTCAGCATTACTTATTTCTTTTTAGTATTATATCACTGTGCATCTAAGTCACACTTGGGTGCGAACGACTATATCGGTCGTTTTACTTGTTTTGTTCTATTCTCTTGCATTGACTTAGCTTAGTCACTATCCATTGATGATGAGGTATTGGTATATATCATACGGCCATGACACATGCTTTATCATGTGTTGTGAGTCACATATAGGATACGGACTCGCGTAGTCGGCTGGCTACCGATAAGTTTGAGGCGTACGACGAATATGAGTAACTGCCAATAAAATTGCATGATAGTGGACTTGGAGGTTACTAGAGGTTCTTATTAGTCATGGAGATGACAATAATAGGCATTGGGTGGGAAGAACAATACCTGACGTATGGGCTTCTATTACACTTTCCCTTGTAACCCCCAAAGCTCCGTTAGAGATACGGGTATAATTATCCACTCAGGTTGGCCACTGACATTCTTGAACGTTATGCGCTAGGTCACTGGTACCCGATAAGGGACTATACCGGATCCTATTATCAGCCGGCGCTCATACGTCAAAGGATTGTATCTCAACTACATATTCACAGTAGAATGGTTAGGAACCATTTGCATGCATTTTCATTTTACTCTATATTATATATCACAGTTTATATGGCATGGTGTTTTCTTGTATCTTGTTACGTCCCTCTGAGGACCTGCTTATCTCTCCAGGGTTAGATAATTTTCTGCTGGAGTATGGTGCGGCATTGGATCCTTCTTACGTCGATGACGAGGCATCTCCAGCTGACTTTTAGTTTATTCATACTTGAGGCATTTAGTGGACATCTTCTATTTCTTTTATTTCCATTTTGCGGAGGTTGGACTCCAATCATTTGAGACTATTTTATATAGCTGTTTGGAGTGGGTATGTCCATCCGGCTATCTCTTTGATGCACTTATTTATTATTTGGACTCTATTATCTTCTGTGTTGAACTGTGATGAGATGTAGTTTATTTATATTCTGGCCTGTGATTATATCATATATACAGCTTATGTACGTATACGAGGATTCCATATATTGGAGTATTCTTCGTATATGTGCAGCTGGCATGTCTTTGTATTCGGTCCTAAGTATTTTGGGACTGGGGCGTTACACTCTAGTGAGTCCTCATTTGAAAGACATAACAGATTTTGTACCACATTTGAAAGAAATCCGAGGGTGGCACACCAAGTGTTTGTTATATTGCCCCATAGGCTAAATTGATATGTGTGTAGTGTTTGAGGCTAGACTAGTGTCCACAAATGGATACCAATAGGTTGTGTCACGTTGTATTTAGACATGGAGTCAATTTGGGGTTTTTGGACTCCTACTCATTAGTGCACACATTCTATTCCTCATGACACATTGATACTAGCCTAGTGCTGACATTTTGTGTGTATCCATATATATGTATTCAAATATTCACATAGGCATTAGAGTTATTTATGTATATTGTAATTATATATATGTAGAATAATGGGTGTAGCAATGGTAGTAAGGTATCTATATCTATGTATCCAACATAGATATCTATAAAGGTGTGTGTGACCATGTTGATATACATGTGTACATAAGTGTTTTCTGATATCCAACTGATAACTATCGGTTACTCTATATATACTGTATATAGATTTAATCTCAGTTCATATTTTTTATATATAAATATATATACTACTATATACATAGGGAATGGGGGTTGTGGTTTACTGATGCAAGTAAGTGATATAGGGGTTTGGTTCAGTTTAGACTGAACTGGAGGCAGCACGAAAATGAAGACTGAAAGTATGGGATGGTTGAGTCTAATTAAGACTGAATAATAACTGATTTAGGGAAAAGAGGTTTGATGTACCAGTCCACAAGGACCGATACAAAAGCATATTTAGGGAAAATCAGTTATAAACTGATCTAGGTATCAGTCCTTAGGACTGATTAGAGAAAAAATGATGAGTATCAGTTTTTAAACTGATATGTATCCGACTTTAACTGATTTGAGAGTTTAGAGATCTGTCTTGGACTTATCTCTACGTCAGTCAAAGATTGATATGAGGATAGGGGAAAGTCAACTTATGGTTTTTTGGAAGGTCTCTGTTTGACAAAGGCATTTGGCTTGTTTGCTAGGGTATCAGTTACACATTAGATAAAGGAAGGGTAGCCGATAACTGTAGAGAAAATAGATATGTAGGTAGTCCTGCTATTGGTAGTGAGTAGGAGTACATGGGGTGCATGTATGAATCATGTTCCAAGCTTTGGGTCATGTGCATTAGTGATTAGGGGTTCATGTTTACAAATATTGAACTATTCTATATATATAGGTGTATATCATTAGAAGAGAGGGGAGCTCGAGTAAATTATGAGGTATCAATCACTGAGAACAGATACAGGGATATTAAGTTTAGAATTTAGGAAGGGAGGGTCCAGATAATAGGACACCCTATCCCATTGAGTTGTCGAACAACAGTAAGACTTACAGCACTAGGCAGCAGGTGTAGAGCCACATATCTGTGGCATCCAAGACTTGTACTTTCTGGTGATCACGTAGGCAGGCCATGCTTAGGTTTTAGTTGGCAGCAGTGTTAAATGTATAGGTTGGGTTTTCAAGCCACTGATTTTGGTGTGTCATTTTGGACACATGTGGATACTCATTTGAGATTTACCTATCGAGTATTGGTACATTCCATCAAATGCCATGGGCAGGCCAATAGTGTAGGCGGCATTGAGGATATACCTATTCCTAACAATAGGGAGCAGGGGTTGTGGGGACAGCCAAGCCTTCCAGGTGAGGACATGGAGTAGGGTGTTCGAGTGAACTGTACCAGTAGAATGATATGATTTGCTCGGTCATGGACTGATCAAATATAAGGGGGGTTAGTCCAAGTTCAGGAATGAATGGAGATGACCATTAGAAAGTCGTTTAATCTTTTTATCATACTTTAGATGGTTTTTTGTGTGTCAGTTCTCATACTGACCTTGTTTATCCGTTTTTAAACTGATAATTTGTATCAGTTTCCCAACTGATATGGGTATCAGTTTCTTGGGACTGATTAGTGTTCAGTTAAGAACTGGACAGGGATATTCTAGTGACATGAGGGTAGTATAGGATGTATGTATCCAATTGACGTAGAGTGTGTAGTGTTATAGGCTCACAGATATGTTATTGGATAAGTAGGGTGTGTGGGCATGAGTAGATAGGTAGTAGGTAATATCAATATAATAGGATAGGTAATGTCTTACAAAATCACCTATATAGATAAGGGTTGTACCTAGGTAAGAAACCTTGTTAAGGAAGTATATACATATAGTAGTGCACCAAAATAGGTAATATATAGGAATAGGGGATTTTAACCTAGGTTGACTCAATTTGACTAATTGACCTAGAATTGTCCTATTGACCTAGAATTTGACTAGTAAGACTTGTTTTCAATTTCAAACATGATATTCATACAATATTTCATATTTAGGTCTTCGTGGCACCATATCGGATGTCGTCGATATTTCTCACTTGATCTCAGCGAGTACATTCCCTGATAATTTCCAATTTATGATATTTACTATGTTTCTTGTACTTAGTGTAGATAACCTTCATCCTCGACACATTTCTCCCACGGATTGGTATTTTTTGGATCCCGTTATTAGTTGTTATTCTCATGTATTGCTATATCATGTGCAAGCCCCGTTGTAGTTCTTATGCAGTGTATAAACATGGATGCCTGAGAAGATTTACTACATTCTCAAAGTATTGTTATGCCCTGTACCCGCTTTTCGGATACGAAACGTGTCCAAGCCAGCCTACGCCACAGAGTCGGCGGTAGAACGCTGTCAAGCCCGCAAGAAATAAATGCTCAAAATATAACATTTGCTGCTCATTCATATTTCTAAATTTGTTACAACATTTACAACATTTATAATTAAAGAAAATACATGATTTTACAATTAATTAAATTGATACAACTGCTATCTATTTCTAGGTTTCTGCCTGGAAGTACACCCGTATCTCCCAAGCTAAGTGAAGCCACAGCTAACCTAAAAAATGATGGTTTCCAGTCAAGAATGGAACAAGTATACAAATCGACGGCAATGCGAAAACACAATAAAATTCACAAGACATGAAAATAACATATGGAATATAAAAGCTAGAAAATACCGATGACATGGCACGGTGGAGAAGAAGACAAGGAAAAATAAATAAAAGACAACTACCTACGTGGTGTGAAATATCTGTTTCGACATATGAACGGCTAGGGTATAAATACGGCACCCTGCACGTGTCGTGTGCAGCTGCTATCAGTCAAGATTAGACATATTGGGATAGTTCTGGGTAGTCCACATGTATACTAAGATATTTCCCCTCCGGACTACTCTGTGTGACGAGCGTGTCAACAAGCAGCAAGATATATGTATAAACATGAAATGAAAAGACTACTATGAATCGAAAGCAATCAGAAAGTGCACTTGCCTATCGTCCTGAGCTGGGAACAAGTTAGGTGTTGAGTCAAATTCCACTGAACCTATATTGTGAATCAAGCTTGAATCAATACATGGTACAACTAAAATAACTATTATCAATTTACTCTTTTACCATTGCCTTTTATCTGTTTTGTTTGGCCACCCTGTCCTTTTGGTCTTTCTAAGAGTCTCTAGTGAGCCCATACCCCACTACTTTACCTGCTGCCATATGGTCACTTAAGCTGGTACCATGGCCTAAATGTTGGATGCTACCATGCTTGTTACTAGAGTTTAACCTTGCTAACCTGTCTATCTAGTTGGTCATGTGTGTTGTGAAGCTTTTTATAACCAACCTTAACCTAACAGGTAGTTGCTGCCACGCCCCACCTTTACACCATGTGTTCAATCTTTTATAGTTTCCCACTGTAGATAGGTTTCGATACTCCCATGTATTGATCTTAAAGGAAAATACAAGAATCACTAATTTGTTAACCCCCATCTGTTTTCTGTGTCAAACAGGAATGAATCCCTTGTTCTTACTATCTCTATGTCCATAATGCATGTCAAGGTGAACTCGAAACTGGACTGGAGTTTATGATTATTGGGCTGATGCATCTGTGAGCTAGGCTGCCTATTACATTTCTACATTCAGTTTCATGCCTGAACCTTCATCTGTTTATATAACATTTAGCTTATATGTATATGTCTAACTGGTTTAGGTAGAAGACAGGAAAAGTTCTTGACTGCAAGAGTTCAATGGGGACATACACTAAGTTTAACATAAACAGGGCCGAGAGCAGACACTGGGCAAACCTAAAATATTCTCTATTCAGGACATCTAATGAATTCTAATAAAATCTAATGAAATCTCTAACTACTCAACCACAGTGGATAGGACAATAGAAAGGTATGGTCCAATACAGGACAGTATCAGGACAGTACCAGGGGAAGTTACCTATAACATGGTTTACAATGTTATATGTCTAAACAATATGTAAAAGACTCCTCACAGGGATGTGAAGACTGAACATATGCAAGGAAGGTCTAGTCTGAGTATTTGATATCTGGGCAAGTCAAAGACACAGTCCAGGTACAACAACATACAGTCACTTATTCATGAGTAGCTGAAACAACATTAGTTCTGAATGTTGGTTATGCAGGACATACCAATTAGAACACAGTGGGTGGAGCAATGGACTGGTCAGCTAAATGCATAACTGAACAATAGATGAGTAGTCGAATAGGTAAAATAATTATGGCAGGGAACAAACAAGTTTGTAGTGTCTTAATGGTTAGGGACAAGACAATTATGAAGGGTGGACATAATATCATATAAATGACTGAATTCACATAGGACTGTAAGCAATTAAATGTAGGCCTTGATTGTAGTAATCTAATTCTTCATCTGGTAGACTGTCCCTTCATGGGTACAGGATTTGACTGAACAGTGTGGGTATAATTAAGGATGTCTCTGCAGTGGAAGACATCTTGGCTGATACCAAGAGTGTCTGAACATACAAGCTTTAACTGAGAGTTAAGGTATTAAGCTAGTGGCCCGACGATTTAAACTAAACTCTTACCTACAAATGGGACTGATTCACATGAGTTTACTGATCTTGAACCAAAACAGGGACTGAGGAATATTTGTATGCATGTATTGATATGGTTTTGAGAAAAAAAATGTACATAAGCATACAGGCCTGCATATAAAATCCTGAGAGTGTACTTACAGTAGGGATTTGGACTATACACTAGAATTTATTTATATCCTACTAATTCACTTATGGATGAAGGACTGAATGCTACTCATATAGAGGCTGAACAAAAGGGTCATAACAGGGCTCATCATTCAGAGGTTAAAGTAAATGAACTCCTAGAGTATGAGGGCTTTCATACACACATGTATATGTGCAAGGTTATTTGATCCTAAAAGTTGCACTGAACTAAGGTTATTCTAGGTACAAGGATTTGATCATAAGGGAATATATGACAATCTTCTAGATGAACTTATAATAGGGGTTTAACGCATATGAGTTATCTAATTATCAAGACGAAATACTGAGTAAATAAGATTGGGGTGGTAAAATATACATTTGGTACCCTCTAAATTATGTGTGAAACTATTTCAGGTACTGGTGTGGTTACCTAATACTGTACTGACATGCCTTGGGGTCACAAACACCTGAGTCTATCCTCCAGTTAGTCACTAAAATCTATGGTACATAATGGGATGTCCCAGGGGTAAGCATCCTCCTTGCTTTGTCTAGACCACCAGGTTAGTCTGTTTAACTATACTACCATATCTCTGGGTTGGAAATATTCTAGGGACTGATACATTAAGGGGGGTTTGTCCACATCAATGTACCAACTGTGATTTATGTGTGCATTGCTACCCTCAGCTGGTAATGGTTTAAATAAATACCACTAAGCCTTGGGGTATTCGTGTGAAGGGGAGAAACCTGATTCTGTCTACTATAAGGTAGTCCCTGCACTAAACCTATTCCCATACTTAACTGCTTTCCCCTTGTAACTTGTATTAGTGCCTTTGCTTCAGCTTCCACATGTACACAGGCATTCCCATGTACTGATATGATATGCTAGGATACATCCTCTCAGATGCTTCGGGTTTCTGAGCATGTGTAGTAATGTAAGAGTGCATACATTGGTATACTAGAGATAGGGTGCCCTGTCTCTATTGAAACCTAATGAACAGGTTGTATATATGTATACAGATTCCCATAAAGCCATAGCTACTCAACCTCTCGTGTTTCGACACAACCCTGCTACTGGCTATCCCAGAGCAGTAGTAGTGTATAGGCAACTCACCTGGGCATGTAATGTCCTGCACAGGAACATGAGTCCCCTATCCCCCTTCTATTGTACAGATCAAAGACCAAACAGTTGCTATTCCTGTTGTACACATGTTCCATTAATGCCCATTGGTTCTGAGTTTTAGGTATACATGTTCCTACGATATGAAACCTTTATTAGTCATTAGGTCGAACACCTACCCCTCTCTCCTTAATGTTGATTAAAACTGTATTGGCAAGCCTAACGATAGATTGATTCAATGAATCCAGGCCATAGTAGAGGGATGTTACCTGTCAATGATTCGACCTGCTTCAACTCCCAGAGCAGTTCTTCAATGCCGAGAAAGAAGTAGTTCTAGGCAAAAATTAGGGTTTGGAGGCAGGCCCAGGTGCCCCTCTACATATACTAGGGTTTTTGAGGGTCGAAGGGATAGGATCGAATTCTTCTCTCCTATCTAGAGCTGGACTCGATTTCATTCAATCGAAGGATTTAAATTCCAGAGCCGTTTAGTTTTAAACTTTGGAGATTTGCAATGAAGCCCCTCTCATTTAGTGATATTTGGGAAAGCCCCTCCCCTGCTCTTTTTATTTACGAAGAAGTCCATTTGTTTATATATATTACTTGTAGATATAAATATTTAATGAATCATATGCTCTAATTAATAAGTCCACAAAATTTAATAATATGAAAAAGAGGAATTTTTGGGCAAGGGCTCACAAGTATCCCGTGTCATAACGTACCATGGTTGGATCCACTGTACCAGTCGGGATGGAGAGTAGTAGTGTAGAGATGTGACCATATCTTCGTCGTATATGATGTTGTTTTCTCGTGAGTGTTAGTCATATATTGCAAATATGACTAGCATGCCATATTTTCCGTGCAAGTTTCCAAGGTGGTTACTTATTGAAACTAGTGCTCACACACTTAGATAGTATGATTTTGGACTCTTGTACATGATATAACCTGTTTTACTTACTCTTGCTTTAGTTTACAGTTTCATCCTTGCCATGCTACTTTTAGGTACACTTTACATCTTCTTGTATAATCTCTCTATTTTCTGTTTCATAGTCTTTGTCATTTATTTGGAACTGTTGTTGGAAATATGCTTCGCTCCAATCCTGACTGAATATATTTTTTCAGAGGACGGCGAGGACAAGTGCACCACCTACTATAGTCCACATGACGTAGTGGGTATAGACTAGGAGACCCTAGTCCAACAGGGTTTAGTTCCAGTTGAGGAGGCTCTAGTAGGGACTCAGTTATACTAGGATTTGATTGGACTCCGTCTCCAGCTTATTCAGTTTACTTGTTTAGTATTTCAGACATGTATAACTATATTTTGACTCAGACCCTGGATATTTAATAGATAATTTGCACTCTGGATTGTCTCTTATTATCATTATCTTCATCGTGCCATATCGTTCTTTCTTCTGGACTTGAGCGTAGGCTGGGCGCTAATTGGTCAAACTTAACTACCAGCATCTTTGTAGTAGTTTTGAGCACAATCGTGTCAGATTGCATCACAGCCTTCTCGTTGGAGGAGAATGACGTCGAGTTGCCATCTTGTTTGCCATTGCTCCGTGATGCTGTAGAGGATAGCTTTAAAGGTTACAAACGAGAATGTAATTGGAACTCCTGAACAAGAATCTTCCAATTAAACTTTGTTTTTTATCTGGGTCATAATGATAGAGGATTGATTCTTTACTCCGTTGACGATCTGACTGTGAGGGAGAACTGTCGAACTAAACTTCACTGGCTAACGGAAGCAGCAAGAACTCTCTCTAGAATGGTTAGGAACTCTTGAGGAAATAGAGGAACCTGGGGGGGTTGAATAGAGGAGAGCCCTCCTATTTATAGCTGGAAGGAAACATCACTGCACGCTCATATGGGAGACAGACCCATGTGTCCCTGATTGTAACGTAGCACCATCTGAATATAGTTCAGTTACAACGGCTGGCACACTTCACTGATGTGGGATTTTAGCTGACTGTCATGTGTCATCTTGTTGAGATTTTGTTGGAGAGGATCTTTGAGCTGCTGAGAACCCGTTCTCTTGGCACAACTAGGTCTTCAACATATGGCAGATGCCTAGCAATCAATGTATAAGTGAGGAAGACCGGACCTATGTGCACTATTTCCAAGGAGAATGAAACTTGACTTATGTGTTCACTCTCTGCATGAGAATCAAATTATCGATTAGAAGTCTCAAGAGAAGTTAAGCTCATTAAATGCAGCATCAGGGAGAGCAATTTTAGAGGCATAGATAGGTACGCAAGAGTTCGGGTTCGCCTGTATAAGTGAAGCGCGTGTAGGAAGAGGGGCGTGCCATAGTAATTATGACTTTGGTTTATGTGTCTTTCAACAGAGATTGTGGCATTCTTCCTAAGACTCGAGGGTATAGACGGCACATCACCTAAGTTTGGAATGACCATCATGCTGCTTTGATGGGGCGCTGACAGTTCGACGACTAGGTGAGGCACGGTCAGCACGAGGCTTTGATGAGGCACGAGTGGCTCAATGCCTAAGTGAGGCGTGGGTCACTCCCATTTTCTGAGGTACGTGACCTATGCTTCTACAATGCTATCTATATATGTATATATAAGTGTATATGTATAGGTCGTTAAAGTATTTCTAAGGTTAAAAAAAATACCTTAGTAGCAAGGTAAGTTATGGGTATGCATAGGATAATAAGGGTACAATAACATATATGTATTTTATATAGGTATCATATAGATACCGATATTATAGGATACATAGGGATATTGTCACAACCCGCACCCGCTTTTCGGACGCGAGCTCGTGTGCAAGCCTGCTACGTATCAAGCGGACTCCAGCCAAACTCGAATACGTAAATGCAGTCTGGACTATGGTTATGTGCTTAATCAAGGCAAGACAAAACTATATCTCAATCCACAATATGAATATAAAACATGAATGAACAATATGGGTCGTGGTCTGCAGCCCACTAGCATATTTGTTCGATAAGCCTCCAAGGAAAATAATTTGGGTCTATAAACTAGGCTAACAAGCAGGATATCTCATGATAAGGAATGACAGCACGAGAAGACAATAAAAGTAATATCAAATACCTGAATCCGGCAAGTATATCATAATCATCCACCATCCTGCTCTGCTAACTAAATTCATGCAATCGCTAAACCTGAAGAGGTCATCAGGTCCTCAGGGGACATAGCAAGATACATAAAAATATGCCTATCTAACAGTTTATCATACAATAATGCAAATACAAGATATAAACGAAAAAAGACCAATCAACACGAAAACATGACCATACACGACTGGGAGAACTACTACCCATAAACGAACTGCTAGAAGAGAACAAGAGAACACAATGTCACGATGTCAATGGATAACCATTCGGATACTCAAACCCTCGCCCCTAGTGTCGACTTGCAGGTTTGAACAACTACTAACCCTCGCCCCTAGTGTGGACTCGCAGGTTAGCTTATAGAATCACCCTCGTCCATAGTGTGGACTCGCAGGTGTGGACAGGTAACTACTAACCCTCGCCCTAGTGTGGACTCGCATGTTAGCTTCAGGAATTAAGGTACCGATAACTACTAACCCTCGCCCCTAGTGTGGACTCGCAGGTTAGCTGCAAGAATTCAAGGTAAAGTAGTTCCGTTATGACTTATTCATCCTATGACATGATACGACTCAGTCGAAGTACAAGTGATGACACGACATGACCCAGTCAAGATACACGGGAGAACCAACCCAATATGAACTACAAAATTAACTATAAACAAGGACTATATATATCCAATATGAACTACAAAGCTAACTATAAACAAGGACTATATATATATATACTAGCATGCACGATGTACAAATCACATGTCAATAATCAACTAGTAAAACTAGATAATGATAGGAATATGCATGTAAAAAACTGTATAGGGAGGCAAGGTTGCCTGATGGTAGCACAAAGAACCAACAATATATCGTCCACTAGTAAGCCATAAAGTCCAAATCTCACAACTGTCTCCGAATGCTGAAACAGACATTGCCAACAATCTCGGAGTAGTCAATTAGCTAGGATTGCCTGTCCATAAGTCCAATTCTGGATACAGGGGCAAACGGTAATTTCGAGTCAAAACGGTATCCGTCGTTGGACCCGCTTTGCACCAAAAAACGTGCAAGAGTTAAAGGTCTCTAAAGTCTTCAAACTATATGTCTACGAATTCTTTTTGATGATACGAACCCAACCGTATGTTCCAAGTTGGATTCTGACTGACCGTGCACAGAATTGCCCGTAAAGTCGGATCGTAGGGCCCGCGAAACGGCGATCCGATTAACTGTCTCAAAATCGAACCAAACTTGGCATACACGACCAGAAAAATGATACGGTTATGTTGGCACAAGCTTCATCTCGATCTGACGAATGTGCATAAAGTATTTAGGAAATTTACAAAGAGGCCGATACGGTAAATTTTAACGAATACGTATCAAATTTGTCGCGCATACGCGACCAATTTGAATTCCGTCAAAGCCCACACATTCGCGAAGACGATACACACCTTTCGATGCTTTTACTTCACAACCATGTCGCTCGGTTTTACGGGACACACGTCGCACCAGAGAGTTTTTATCAAAATTTCATAATTTTAACAATAGGTTTTTGTTCATTTTGGAAATCGAATAACTTGGCGCTCGGTCGATGAAATCGACTTCTGCAGAAAAGGTTGGGAAGACCTATAGGTTGTCTATAAACCTATTCAAACACATTTCTGAAACAGTCGAAAGATTTGCGAGAAATCGCCTTCTAACAGGGTGTTTAGACTACTCCATAATTTGTTTTCAGGACAGGATTTCTGTCGACTTTGAGTCGATATTTCGGACAGGTATTTCTACGATTATCGAAGCTATTTATTGGGATCTAAAGAGGGTCATGTGTGGTTCATACCAGAGTTGACGGATCGTAAAACGATCGAGCGATCATCGAGAGATCGCATTGCGAAGTCAGCCCCCTCGTCCTACTACTGCTGCTGTTGTTGTCGATCACTCGCGCACGTGGTCGGCCTCCGGCCAGCAGACACGTAGGGCCAAGGTGGGTCTCCCAGGTGCAAGGCATGAGTTAGGGATTAGGGTTTTGCATTCTCAACCATCTCTATATATATACATCAGTGTTCAGTCGGCAGCTATACTCGATTCCGAGTTCACGAGTATAGGGGGAGGAAGGATTTGCTGGGCTGGACCCCTATTATGGGCTGGAGGTTTCCTATGTGATTTATTTTGCTATTTGTTTTTATTATAGGTATATACTCATACATACATATATACTTATATATTCTCTATTCATATTCATATATATATGTATATATGAATACATACCTATATATTCATATACCTATATATATATAAATATATCTACATAGACCTCTTTGGACATCCCACGTGACTACATGGGCCTAGGTTGGGTTCGGGTCAGGTTCGGACCAAATTGGTACAACCGGGTCGTCTAAAAGTCAAATAATATTAATAATAAATAATTAAATTATTTATAATGGTCATGTCATAACTTGGCCTGGTTTTTCCAGTTAGATCACTCATATGGTTTGCGACCATGTCGGCCAGTTTGGCGGGACGCACGTCGTACCGGAGAGTTTTTATCGAAATTTTACAGTTTTGAAAACGGGTTTTTGTTCATTTTGGAAATCGAATTACTTGGCGATCGGTCGTTGAAATCGACTTCTGCAGAAATGGTTGGGAAGATCTATGGGTTGTCTATAAACCTATTCAAATACATTTCTAAACCTATCGAAGGATTTGCGAGAAATCGCCTTCCAACAGGTTGTTTGGACTGCTTCATAATGTGTTTTCGGGACAGGATTTCTGTCGACTTTGAGTCGATATTTCGGACAGGTTTCTACGATTATCGAAGCTATTTACTGGGATCTAAAGAGGGTCATGTGAGGTTCATACCAGAGTTGACGGATCGTAAAACAATCGAGCGATCGTCGAGAGATCGCATTGCGAAGTCATCCCCCTCGCCATACTACTACTGCTGTTGCTGTCGATCCCTCGCACGTAGGGCAGGATGGGTCGCCCAGGTGCTGGGCATGAGTTAGGGTTAGGGTTTTGCATTCTCAATCATCTCTATTTATATACATCAGTGTTCGGTCGGCTGCTCTGCTCGATTCCGAGTTCACGAGTGGCTGGGGGTTTCCTATGTGATTTGTTTTACTATTTTTTTTTATTATAGGTATATACTTATACATACATATATACTTATATATTCTCTATTCATATTCATATATATAGGTATATATGAATATATACCTATATATATTCATATACCTATATATATAAATATATCTACATAGACCTCTTTGGACATCCCACATTACTATATGGGCCTAGGTTGGTTTCGGGTCAGGTTCGGACCAAATTGGTACAACCGGGTCGTCTAAAACTCAAAAAATATTAATAATAAATAATTAAATTATTTATAATGGTCATGTCACAACTTGGCCTGGTTATCAAGTTAGATCACTCCTATGGCTCGGCCTTTCCTGTTATGGCTAATACATTAGTCAAAGCACGCAACTACGCTATCCGTGCCATGATTCTTGGTCATCTTGTGCTCCAAATCTTAACCATGGCTAAGGTCATCTATCATAATAATTAACTAATTACTTATTTATAAAATTCTAAATGTCACCATTTAAATCAAATAATTAATAAAAAAACATTTCAAAATTTTCGGAAAGAGGAGTTACAGATATAGATATATATATTTATACGTATAGTACAAGGGGTATATTAAACAATGTGGATATGGTATACGGGTATCATAGTGTACTATGGCATGTATGTTATATGGATATATGTAGTACACGAATATGGGAGTAACCTAGCACCAAAGGTAAGTATAGACAAACATGTGTGAGGGTATAGTAATGGATAAATGATATGGGATATGGGTCTATAGTAGGGTATATGGATATATGTATATTATATAGGTAAAGGGTAAATGTTTATATATGGGTAAAGGGCGTATTGGCATATGTTATAGATAGGTAAATATAATGGTATATGTAATAGGCATAAGATACATCCATAGATATATAAAGGATAAATTGGCTAAGATAATCCTAGATAATAGGTAACTGGTAGAGACGTAAGATATATGTATTGATACTTGGTAATATTAGCTAGTATAGCTAATATCTTCAAGGTATGGACTTAGAAACAAAGTATTGACTAGTATGGACTAGAAAATCTAGTTTACTCAAGGTATTGACCCTAGAACTAAGGTATTGACTAATAGTTAAGGTATTTGAGATACGGACTAAAGTATTAGGTAAGTGTGTGATACAGATTGAGATACCATGATAAGGGGTAAAGTAAATAGCTATAGGCTAAGGTATTGCTAGAAATTATAAGTAGAAGTGTATATTAGGGTACTATATACTAGAAACTTAATAGTATAGCCTAGAAACCTAGTATTGGCCTAGTATTAACTAGTATTGATTAGTTTGACCTAGTTAGCACCTAAAAACTAAATAGTGAGCTTTTAAGACCTAGTATAACTTTATAAACATTGTAAATAGGTAGAATCAACCTAGAAAGTGGGAAATAACCTAGTTTGACTACGTTAACTTAGATTTGAACTAGTTTGACTATTGTAACATAGTTTTGACCTAGAAACCTAGTTTTGAGTTAATTAAATATATTGTTGACTTCAAAATATTATTTGACCTTGGTATATCATATATAAGACAACTTGGACTCCTATTCAGGCAGTAACTGATGTTCATTGCTCTGAACTACAAGTGAGTATATTCTCTGATAATTTTTAGTTTATGATAATTTCTATGTTTCTTGTATTTAGAGTAGATATCCTTGATCTCTTGACACATGGGTTACACGGATTGGTATTTTTGAATTACATCATGAGATGTTATTCCTTGTATGTCTTGGTATACCCTATATAAGCCCCGTTATTATTCTTGTGCATTGTATAGACACCGATTCTTGTGAATGCTCGTTGTAATGCCCCACTCTGTACGGTGCATTATATTGAGTCGTCGAATGTATTTTCATTGACCGAATGAAGTATCGATACGAATCGATACAAGAGTTATGTTGACCCGAGAAATACATTGAGTTGGATCGATGCAAAGAGCTACGTTGGCCCGAACGAAGAAAGCATTGAGTCAGTTGGATGATCCAACAAATTGAATCGATGTAAAACATAAGTCCGGTTCGGATAAGTATTAATTTTAGTTGATTTCGTGTGCAGGCTTTATGTGTAATGCCTCAGTCCCAAAATACTTAGGACTAAGTACGTAGACATGCCAGCTGCATACATACGAAGAATATGGAATCCTCGTTTGTATACATAAGTTGTAAAATGCAGTAAACCACGACACACTAAATCTCAAGCACAAATATAAAGGAATAATGATAGAAATCCAATATAAATTATTATCTTGTACAAGACGTTGGGCGGAGATAAATCCACTACCAACTAGTTAAAAGAAAAGTAATACATGGAAAATAAAATGATTTGTCGAGAGTAGTAAAGAAAGATCCAAGACACATCATCTTCGAAGGAATAGAGAAGATCACGACCTCAGCCAGAATACCTGCGGAAGACAAGAACACATACTTGGAGAGATCACCGGGTCCTCAGAGGGACGTAACAAGACACATAATATCATGCCATAATACTGAATATAAACTACAAAATAAATAAGTCAATTGGATTATAACATGGTCCAATACACACCATTGAATTAGTGTACCATTTTCCCAACCAAACAAGGACAAGAGATGGCACCCCAATCCACGATGGAGTATCTTTCCATGCCATGAATCCAATATGGTATCCGGACCACAATAAGGTTCCATGCCTTCTCATCAGAGCAGTTAGCCACACCTACAACCAAACAATGACAAGATGTGGCAAACTAGTCTGCGACAAGTTACCGTTCCAAGCCACGATCAGATATAAGTACACAAACCAAAAGTACCTATACCTAACGGATAAGGTAGCCTAACCATTCTAGTGAATGCAGTTTAAGAACATCCCTCCAACGCATGGGCTCTCTGGCTAAAAATGGAATCGACATAGTCCCCACTTAGGGCACTGGGGCCTCAAGCATAATCGTTCCTTGAACGTGCATGCAATGAAATAAAGGGTCGTCAACCCGCATCTTCGACGGAGCGTATGGTCACAAGGAAAATGTGTATAGTAGCCCATAAGTTAAGGATATGTCCTCCCTACCCAATGCCTATAGGTTGCCTTGACAACACATAACCTCTATAACTGCTAAGTCAAACTATCATGCAATCCTCTTAGCGGTTAATCCTATTGCACGATTTATACGTACTGGTGGCCAGCCAGTCAAGCATGTCCAATTTTTACATGCGACTCGCAACTTCGTGATACAAATATGTCAAGGCCTATGAATGCAACACAACAAAAGGATGATCCCTTAACTCTAGGTTTAAATATGTAAAAATAAAATAAATAGCAGGAATATAACTCTATTTAAACAAATTATCACAGTTTATTTTATAGAAGGAAATAATGAATAAATTCATGAATATGTGCTAAATAAAAGATAGCAAATGGCAAGGTATCTTGCCTGGAGATAGTGTGCAGAATGGCGACGTTCGATGACTAAAAATCGTCAGAATAGTAAAGCAACAAAAGCCAACTTCTATGAACGACCTCGGATGCTGAAATAAATATCATGAACAGTTTTGGTATAAAAGAAATATTTTTAAACGTCCGTCCAAAAGTCTAATTCTGAACACAGGGGCAAAATTATAATTTTGGGTCAAAATAATATTCGCAGTTGGACCCGTTTTGCACCAAAACACGTGCCAGTACCTACGATCTCTAAATTCGTCAAACTATATGTGTACGGGTCCGGTTTGAGGAGACGAACCCAACCGTATGTCCAAAATTAGATTCCGATGGGCCGTGCACAAATTTGTCAGTTGGATCGGGTCGCGGGCCCGCCAAATAGGTGTTCCGGTCGACCTTCTCAGAATCGAACCAAACTTGGCACACAGGACCAAAATTTTGATATGGTCCTATTGGCGCAAGTTTTGTCTCAAACCGATGACTGTACACGAAGTTATGCCATGTTAGCAAAAGGTCGATATGGGGGTATCCTGACGGATACGTACTGATTTCGTCGCGCAAACGCAACGAAATAAAGTTCAGTCAGTCCCCACACGTCGGCAACATCCATACCCGCCTTTCGATGTGTATAGTTTGTGACCACGTCGTCTGGTTTGTCGGGGCGCACGCCGTATCTGAAGAAAATTTTATTATTTAGTTTTCGAAAACCATTTTTTTTGAAATTTTTGAAATCAATTAACTTACTGTTCATTTGATGAATTCAGAAACTACAAAGTGGGTTGTAATCTTGTATAGGTTGTCTAGTTATATCAACAGATAGTTTTTTAGGACTGTTGGCCCATCGTCGCAGAAACGACTTCCAATTAGGGTTCTAAAGCAGCTTTGTTCCACTGTTTTCTCGTGATTTTTCTTGATGTTTCAAGAGTTTCATATATTGATTAGGACAAACTAAGTTGATCTATCTGACTAAGTTATGAGAGGATCAAATAGACTCTCTACAAAAATTTACAAATCTAAAATCGACTTAGTATATAAGAAGAAATTGAATCGACAAGGGGCTACCTGTCTGTGGGTCGAAAATAGGGTATGCCCTGTTTTTGGTGTTTGCCGATAGTGCTGCGGCGACTCCGACGGGATAGCGGTGGTGGAAGGTGGTAGAGGTGATACGCGAGGGTGTAGGGGTTCTCCAAAGGTCGAGAGAGTCGATCATGAGCCTTGAGTTTTTGGTTGCAGAATGAAAATAGGATTTCGAGAAGTTTTCTTATACTCCAGTTTAAATTCTAAATTTTTAAATCAGTTTCAACCGAATTTTAGATCGGATTTGGTGTAATCTACAGGAGAACTTGATTGATATCATGTGTGATTTGGTTTTACTAAATTTGGATGGGAATTTATTTGGAACCAAAATTGGAAAGGTGAGGAATCCGAGTTCGGGAAGAGAAACAGAACCCAAAGGTCGGGTTCTATTATTAGGGATGATGAACAGTAGAAACACTATTCATCCATTTGTTTTTTTATATTTTATTTTATTCTTATTTTGTCTTTACATATATATATAAATACAAAAAAAAAATATTAGACTCTTAATAATTTCAAACAAAGATTTTTTAAGAAATAAAAATATAATGTCTAAAAGTATATATGAAACCTTAATATATTTTATAGCCCCATATAGCAATATATATATTTGTAATTATATATATATATATATATATATATATATATATATATATATAGACTAATTTTTAGAGATGGATCACCCTCCCCCTTCTTCTTCCTCCCGATCACCCTCCTGCGGGTCCCCGCGGGGGACTGCCGACTGGCGTTAGCTGGGTCATCTCCCGCTCTGGCTCTCCCCGCTCCCTCCTTTTCCACCTCCCTCGTTGGTTTCGTCCCCCGGCTCTCCTCTTCCTCTTCTCCGCGTTCTCCATCCTGCTTACGTCGGCCTCATACAACCGGGATAGCATCTGTAGCTCCTCCCTGGTCGGCGGATCAGCTTCGCCCATTGTAGCGTTGGCTGCCGCTCTTTCCTGGCCTTGCAAGGCGCCCAGCTCCCCTCTCCAACCCTCCGTCACGTCTCTGTCCACCTCCACTCCTCCTCCTCCTCTCTGCTCCGCCCCCACCCCTCCTCCCGCCGCCTCTTCCCCATCCGCACCTCTCCCCTCCGCTCCTTCCCCCTTTCCTTTCCGCCCATGCCCCCTCCCCTTCCCCCTTCCCCTTTTCAAATTTCAAATCCCATCCTTTCCCGCTCAGGCTTCCCCCTTCCCCCCGGGGCACAGACGCGTTCTAGCGTTGCGCCCGGCTATGCGCACCCTTCGAAAGTTCTTCCTAGGGTCGTCTCCTCCGCGCTATCATGCGCCCACAGGCTCTGCCCCCCTATGCGCCTGTCTGCTCTCCCGCTATTCCCCTCCGCATCTCCTTCTATGCGCCCTCCGCTATCCTGCCCTCCCGTCCGTGCCCCCCTTGGTGCACATAGCAGCGCCCTACCATGTTCCTCCTATGCGCCACCCACCTTCTCACCCCCCTCCCCCGCGAGCATTCTATGCGCCCTTTCCCTATCGAGCTCCCTATACTCCCGCCCGACCTTCCTATGCGCCCTCTACCACTAGCTCCACATCCTTTTGCTACCTCCCTTTGCTGGCCTCCTTTAGAGGAGCATCTTCCATCCTCTGGTCCCAGTACTATCTGCTTACAAGGGTCGCCCTCCTCGGCTCAGGGTACTTCGGCGGGTCCCTCCTCGTTCGCTAACAAAGTGTGCCCGGACCATTTGGCTCAGAAAAAACCCATCCTCCCAGATGTCTCTCTTCCCGAGATCGACTACCCTACTCCTACGGACAAACAGTTTTTATCGATTCCGTTCTCCTCCGCGGACCTGGAGTCGCTTTACGAGATGTTCTCCTCTACGTTTGTGTTACGATTCCCCACGGGATGCTCCAAGCTAGCCCGAGTGCAGAAGGAAGTTGCCAAATGGAGCCATACATCAGAGTATCACGTAGCTCCACTAAACCCCAAAAACATGCTTCTTCACTTATCCTCTGCGATAGACCAAAAGATAGTCCAGACTCTGGGACTTAACAAAATAGTCTCCAAAGTCATGACAGTAGTCAGATGGTCGCAAAATCTCGACCCCGTCGAAGACTCACCCATTGTGTCCGCATGGGTCACCCTTCCCAATCCACCTTTGATATGTTACATACCAGCAGCTCTGAAAAGGATTGTCAACTCCTTCGGCACTTTCGTAGCCATGGCAAAGGAAATAAGAAATCTGACCAGAGCCAATTATGCTAAAGTCTGCATGGAACTTGACATCTCCACAGAACTTCCTAAATCCATCGACATTGAGCTATAAAACAAGGCCCACACGCAACCAATCTTATATGATAACAACATCATATACTGCAATCACTGTAAAAAGAGAGGGCATCAAAATAAGCACTGCTACAAAGCACATCCAGAGTTGAATCAAAAGCTGGCGCTGAAGGCACACAAATTAAAAAGGATTCTGGATCAAAGATCCCCCCTCTAACCTCCCCCGAACTCGTATATCAGATTCGATGCTAGCCCACCATCGATTCAGCCACCAAACAATACCGCTGAGTAGAAAAGCATCCCCACCACCCGAAAAAGCACCCCCGTCAACACCCACAACACGTTCGACGCCTTGGCGACAAAAGAAAACACCCACACAGAAGAAGCCCACACTAGCAGAGCCACCACTAACAGGGAAAGCAACCCCACACCCTTCGACATCGCTAGCCAGGCTAACCAAGAAGTCAACATCATTCCTGACCACAAGAAACCCGACGCACGCTACTTCATGGAGGGAACAGAGATCCAGGGGAGCTAATACATTCTGGCTGAAGTCCTTTCCATCATTGGTCCTGAGCAAGTCATCCATTGTCAGCAAGCCATAGACGCAGGAGCATTCACCCCACCCACCCACGGTGGAGCACCTTCCAGCCCAGATAAAGAATCGGAGACCCACAATACAAAAGAAGACCCCTCGGACACACTACAGAAGCAGAACCCTGACAAACTATCGGCGAACAAAATATTGATTACTAAATGAGCCATCGAGTCGAGGGCAATGACTACCAGGTTGGTCGCGAAACTTGCCAAACACCAACAACCCAACAAGACAAATGCCTAACATCCTATCCTGGAATGTTAGAGGCATAGCCAATAAACCTACCTTGAGGAGATTATGCAGCCTCAAGAGAATTCACAAAATAGACATCCTTATCATCTTAGAACCCAAAATCCCCCCTAACAGACTCAAATTGATTCAGCTGCAGCTGGGATTCTACTTCGTCGTTGCTGGCAGACACGACATCTGGCTCCTTTACTCCTCAGAAGTTAATATTAGCATTATGCTCGACACCACACAAGCTCTCTCATGCTGGATAGAGCACCCTACCCTTCCGAAATGTGCCCTGCTCTCAGCTATCCATGGTAGCTTCGACATCATCGATCGCAAACAGCACTGGAAGGACCTCCTCGACACTATCTCCAACACCTCCTACCCTTCCTGGCTTTGCGTCAGAGACTTCAATGTCGTCACTAGCCGAGACGAGAAGACGGGGGGCAGGCCTCCACCCCCGGTGGCCATGCTAGACTTTAATAACTTCATCTTCAATGCCTACCTATCTCACCTCCAGTTCACCGGTAACCCGTTCATCCAGTGTAACATGCAGGAAGGTGCCCACAGGCAATACTTCCGTCTGGACCAAGCCCTCATCATCGCTCAATGGAAAGACATGAGTATCACTTCCAACCTCGCTCACCTTAACGCTACCGAATCCGATCATGTCCCCCTCTCATCGAAATCAATCGCAACTCTAACCAGATCAAGAAAAGTTCTACCTTCCTAGAATTTTGGTGCCATCACCCTCAATTCTTAAGGATCATAGAGGACGCATGGTCCAGGACTGACTCCCCTGACCCCCTCATACGTATGGCCAACAACCTCAAGGCTACCAGAAAAGCCCTCACCACTTGGAGCAAGCAGGCTTTCAGAGATATATTTCAAGCAGTTCACACTGCCAAAGATGATGTGACTCGAGCCGAGGACCTCTTTTTGACGGACAATTCGCAAGCAACTAGAACAGACCTGAACCTTTCCAAAGACATACTCAAATTCTGCTTAAAAGTTGAAACTAATTTTTGGAAGCAGAAAGCCACTCAAATGGGACAGCGATGGGGATAAAATACCAGTTACTTCCATGCCTGCTTAAAGAGTCACAGACAGAAGCTTAACGTCCACCAGATCTCTGATGATAATGGGAACATTTTCAAAGACCAGCAGGGTATTCAACTGGCGGCGACAAACTTCTATTCACAGCTGTTCTCTAAAGAAACTGTCATGCGAGACTCTGATTTCCTTTCGAAGATACCACTCATCATCAATGACACGGACAACAACCGCTTGGAGCTCCTACCCTCAGAAGAGAAAGTGAAAGCGGCTGTCTGGGCGCTGGATGCCCACAGCGCTCGCAGACCAGACGTTTTCAACGGCATTTTCTTCGGCACTTGTTGGGACATCATCAAGACGGATATCCACGAAGCGGTGACTGCCTTCTTCCAAGGAGCCAGATACCCAAGATCTATTTCTTGTGCTAATATGGTCCTTATCCCCAATCAGGACAATCCGAAGACTTTTCGAGATTTTAGACCCATCAGTTTATGCACCTTCACCAACAAAATCATCTCCATGATTATTATCACGCGTATAACCGACATTCTTCCCAAAATCTTATCTGAAGAACACAGTGGCTTTGTTTGGGGCAGAAACATCAAAGACAACATTATGCTGGCACAGAAAATGATTACATGCATAAAATTACCATCTAGAGGTGGGAACATCGCCATCAAATTAGACATGGAGAAGGCTTACGACAGGCTTGATTTGTAGTTCATGATCTGGGTCTGCAGAGCTTTTGACTTCTCAAAAATCTGGATCAGTGTAATCTAGCGATCGATCAACAACTCGTGGTTCTCCTCGATGATAAACGGGAAAGCGGACGGCTTCTTCCAATCGAGTCGGAGAGTTAGGCAAGGAGACCGACTTTGGTCTACCATTTTCATCATCGCAGCAGAAGCCCTCAGCAGAATTCTTAACAAACTACAAAGGAGCCCAAACTTCAAACATTTTTATACTGTTAGCGGATGCCCGATCATCACTCACCTAGCTTATGCCGATGACATCCTAATCTTCTCTTCCGGAGAAGTGGGGTCCGTGGAAGCTATTCATAATGTGCTGCTTAGGTGCGCTCGTTCCTCTGGCCAAAGAGTCAACCCCTAAAAAAGTGTCATTTATGTCCACCACAAAGTCAACACGGTGCAAACTGCTACACTATCCAACATTACCTCCTTCTCAGTCGTTTACCCTCCCTTCTCCTACCTCGGCTGCCTGCTGGTTTACGACAAATCAGGTGCGACCATCTTTGAAGGGCTCATTTGCAAAATAAAAAAAAACTAGAAGGTTGGCATAACGCAATATTATCGCCAGGTGGCCAAATCATACTGATTAACCATGTGCTCTTATCCATCCCTATATCCACCCTCGCTGCATGCTCACCCTCGAAGAAGGTTTTTAACTCCATCGAGAACCTCTTTGCCAACTTTCTTTGGGCCACAACGATGCTAAAGATAAACATCATTGGGCCAGCTGGGACTCCATGGCCAAGCCAACAAACAAAGGTGGTCTGGGATTCTCTCAACTGTATCACATCGTAGACGCTTTCTCCATGAAACTGTGGTGGAAGCTACGGATCGGCCACAATCTTTGGACACGTTTCATGAAGGCCAGATATTTCAAACACATACACCCAGCTAGCGCCATCAGCAACAACAGAGCATCTGCGGCTTGGCGTCGCATTCTGCACGGTCGGAATCTCACAGAACCAAAGATTCGCCTTCAGCTGGGTGCAGATGATTAAGATCTATTCCTTGAAAGATGGATGGGAGCCGACCTTATCCCTCACCATCCGGCCGTACCGGCTACCAGCAAGATCAAAGAATTGTAGAACAACGAGGACAACTAGAATTGGCAGAGAGTCCAGGATTGGAGTGGAGAAGAGACTGCTACTGTCCTCTAGAATTCCGGTTTGAAGATTGGCACAGACGACGACACACTCTCGTGGTCGGAGAGCACTAACGGCTCATTCACGGTCGCCTCTGCTAGAAGGGTCGTTCGCAGATCCGGGCCTCCTGCACCTATATTGAGTCCTTTCCGGCATCTATGTATACAAAAGAAATGGTCATTCCTGGTCTGGCGATTGGTCCGTAAGAAACTCCCCACTGACTATTTTACTTAACAAAATGCCTAAAATTGGCTTTTGAAAGAAAACAATAAAAAGTACAGAAAGTACAAATTGCTCTGGAAAGTATTGCTATGGAAGTCTAATCTGGGAGCGATCACTTTGTACCTTGGACCATACGATGATGATGAAGAAAATTGCTTGAAGAAGACGAATAATCGGAAGAACTAATTCGCCGGAAAGGTATCGAACAACGGCACTAATGGCACAGTCGAATGCTTTCTTGCTTTGCTTCACCCTGTTCATGAGAAAAAGTTAAAGAAATGCTTCTGGGAATATCACTCTGGAAGAATGAGTTTTCTCAGAATCTCCTCTCATGTCTCTCTATTGATCTCTTGATGTCGTCTTTGTGAAAAATAAGTCTATTTATAGACTTAACCCTTTGTGCGTAAAAAGTGAAAAAATTGGGTTTTTACGCTAGCAACTGTCACCCACGATGTAAATCACCCTCTACGCAAATCGACACGTGTCCCATGTAGAGTTGTGATCTCTATGCATGGTGACACGTGTCCCACTATCTCAATAAAATGGGAAGAGCACGTACACACATTCCTCGAGAAGTGTGGCATGAAAACTACATGGACAAACCACGTTCCCATGTAGCCAGAAACAATCGGGCGTAAAAATGACCCAAAATACACTTCCAACGTAAAGTAGTAAACTAGGCATAAAATAGCCCAAAAATAGACTTCTCACGTAAAGTGGCTGATAGAATAGCCTTGAGCGTAAAAAGTAGCCCAAATAAACTTTACGCTCACGTCAACTTTGAGCGTAAAAAGCTCAAATAGTATTCATGCATAAAAGAAGCCATCTTTTGAGCATAAAGTAACCCCGTCCACACACTAAACGACAATGTTGGTTTCTGTGTAAATCAAATCTCTTCGAATTCTGTGTTATACGCTGTCAAATAATCATTATGTCAGAATCATCATCACTTGCATTAAATACATGATCTGACAGCCTGTCCCCAGCGTAAAGTAGCTTACGTAAAGTAGCCCGCGTAGAGTATCACGCGTAGAGTAGCCCGCGTAGAGTAGCTCGCGTAGAGTAGTTTGTTGATTCTTTTTGACTTGCGTAAAGCTCTATTCTTTTGACTTGGTCTATGAAGCACTTTTTACGCTCCTACAAAACCCCCTTCAAAGTTTTCAAAAAATTTCAAAATTTGAAATACTTTGAACAGAAGCGTAAAATTCAGGATTTCACCAGTCAGCGTAGAGTTCGGAATATCCAACGGTCATCCGCGTAAAAGTTGGAATATCCAACAGTCAGCATAAAATCTGGGGATTTGAACCGATTCGAAATTCTCTATAAATAGGGCTTTTCGAATAGAGATAAGACTTTACTTTATCTTTCGAAATTTCGATCTCTCCTTACTCTTCTTCTTCATTCTATTCTTGCTTCAATCCGATGGCCCCCAAGAAGTCGTCCGCCGCCGCCAGCAAGGGCAAGAAGCCCGTCGTAGATTCATCATCGGTCGACCGCACGAAAGCCCCCGTTCCAACATCAACAAAGCCCGAACAAAGCAACCCTGATGTGGCTCCAGCAATGAAGGGTAAAACCCTATTTGATCTCGGTTTTGAGTTCGCCGGAGAAGAAGAAGAAACCCCGAACCTTCAGTTTTCACGCCCACGTCATACGTGTCAGCGTAGAAATTGAAGTAACAAAATACGCCTACGTTATACGTGTCAGCGTAAAGTTAAGAACATACGCCCACGTCATACGTGCCAGCGTAAATTTAAAATTACTCTCACATCATCATGTGATAGCGTAAAATTTAGCATACGCTCACGTCAACACGTGTCAGCGTAAAAAGTTAAATATACGCTCATGTCAACACATGCCAGCGTAAACTTCATAATACGCTCACATCCATATGTACTAGCGTAAAAAGTTAAAAATACGCTCATGTCAACACATGTCAGCGTAAAAAGTTACAAATACGCTCATGTCAACACATGCCAGCGTAAACTTCATAATATGCTCACATCCATATGTGCTAGCGTAAAAAGTTAAAAATACGCTCATGTCAACAAATATCATCATAAACTTCAAAAATATGCTCATGTCAACACATGCTAGCGTAAAATTTTACAAATAAAAGACTTTATGTAAATCAAAGACTTTTTTACACTTTAAAACCTTTTATCGACTTCAATAAACGTAAAGTTTACATAGTCAAAGTCTTTAACCTTTATGTGTAAAAAAACTTTAGACTAATTTATCTGCATAAAAAATTCAAATTAGATTTTTACTAACTTGATTTTTTTTTTCTTTTGGCAGTGGACTTGCAAGCTCACCCACTCGCAGAAGTCTTTGGCTCATCAATTGGTATGGTGGGCTCGAATTATTTGGAGAATCTGTCTCATGTAAAGTTTCTCCAATCGAATCCGGAGTACCCCGTAGAGAGGGAACAGTTGATAGCTGCCCAAGGGGATAGAATACTGCTATCCATGATTAACGGAGAATTGTTGAACTCACTGGATGGCCAACAATTTGTAAAACCAGCTTTCTTGTTTGGGGATGCAATAGACTGCAAGTCGCAAACAAACCCCAAGAAGGAGTCTTGGGTGTTTAAGTCTGGAGATAGAGTAATATATCTCCCTGACATGGACAGAGATTACCCCTTGTCTGCATTCATCCATGCCACCCACCCCCGACAAATGCTATAGAATCTGACTCCCGGCAGTTATGGAAGACCGGGTAGAATCATATTCAAGAGGGATCAAGCCAACGATATGGGGTATTATGTCAGTGTTCCCAATGGCGGTGTTGTTCCTTTCTATGTTCTCTTGCCAGGATTTACTCCGAATGAAGATTCGGCTTTAATCTAACCAGTACAGACCCAGATGTTCATCAACGAGTTCATAAGGGCTGCGGTACTATATCCCCAGACAAATCCTAGGCTACCGGGATGGTTGACTCCATTCAACCATAACTGGATCCAGATTAGCGTTTGGATGATGAAGAATTTTCAAACAGAGCTGAAAGACATCGGCCTGTATGAAGCAGTGGCCTCAACTAGTCAGGGCATACCACCGAACAGTAACTTGTTCATGGCCCTGATGGAGATATATATAAGTTCAACTGGAACTTTTGTGACCCCAAGAGGTGAAATGGGTCTCGCACTCCATCAGATGTAATTCATCTCAAAGCTGCCAATGGGGGAAGCCCCATATGAAGAATATGTTCCCTCCAACCGGGAACTTACTGAAATCAGGAAGAAGAACCCTCAGTTAGTTGAGGTATATGAAGAATTGATGTGCTACTACATGATCTGCACTACTATGCATGAGAGTGGATCTCATCTAGCATACATCAACAAGTGGACAACATATCTCTTCTTCCATAATGATAAAATATCCAAGGATGATAAAGAAAGATTCCAAGAAAACAAAGCTCCAACTATCAACTCTGGTTCAACAATTCCTGCTGATAAAATTTGGGATATGATGACTGTCTATAAATTCCCGAACGAATATTTGTCCACCAAGACTGGGGAGTTCCCTGCTGGAACTGAAGCCTTGAGCTTCCTCAGATATGGTAGCCAGAAGATCTCCAAGAGAGCCTTGCTGGCAGGCTTCCTTTCTTTGTGGTTGAGAAGATGGGTTGTACCAGGGACTGGTACAGTTGATAGAATCTACCAGAACGTACTTTGGCCAGCGGTACGTTTGGTGTTTAAAACCAGAATCAACTTGCTCTCGGCAATGGTGTGCCGAATAAATGTAGGTCTGAGGACTTTTGGTGAGGAGCTAATTAATAACGCTCCTCATCGGAATATATTTCCCAGGGTAGAAATGCCCTACACTTACTTGATGGGCTGGTTGTTGCATCACAACTGCAATTTATTACCACCAGGCCGGGAAGATGATGCAGAGGTCTTCCTCCAAAAGTTCAGCAAAGCTACTTGGATTGACACGACAGTGGAAGATACCCGAATAATCCTGAATTATTCTTATGGTTGGAACTTTTTTTGCACGAGGCCACAAGTTCCAGCCGACTATTTCGGTGTTCAATTTGAGGATGAAGTTGAAGGAAGGACTTCATTGTCAGCACCAGTCCTCAGATGGCTACAGTGCATTAGACCCTCTCACCTGATGTACAGAAATGAAGACAATTGTGCGTTCGAACCATATCTACCAAGTAAGTTCGCTCGCCAATTCGGATATGACCAACTTCATGTTGGTAACCCCTCTACCAGTTTTCGTTACTATGGAAAACTGATTGATGGTGCGAGAGGTTGGAGATACTTTAGTACTGCTCGTACTGGTGCCAAATTCAGAGTCTCAACCGCTACCAGCACTACCAAATTACGTATACTCCATTCGTATACTCATTTTTATGCTTCTATTCGCTCCTTTGCCCATGGCTACAACATGAGAGGTAGTCTTAGATGGCCTAAGAAAGGGAACGTTGAGGAGACAATCAGGGTACCATCAGATATCCTTGACGATACAGCTGTTCCAGATCAGTATCTGGAAGTTATCGTAACAGGAGTTGGTAAAAAGGCCGCAGAACCTATCATAATTGGCAAATCCCGTAAACGGAAACAAAGCGCAGCTGTTAGTCTTCCAGAGAAGACCCCAGAAAAGAAGAAGAAGAAGGCTACTACTAAAAGACCTTCCAGATCAAGAGCCACTACCCCTGAGAGTGACACTCAGGTGGATGAGTCGCAACATGTTGTATCTTCTTCAGTTCACTCTAGAGAAGGATCTTCAGCATCTCATCCAGCAGCACCTGCGGTAGTCTTATCCCCGGGACGTCTCAGCTCATCGCTTCATTTAACTTTGCCACAAAAGACACAAGTTGTTGAAGACGTCACCCCAGTACATACTGTTGATTCAGTGCTTATCCCATCGGATGAGCCAGCTATCAATTTTGATGATGAAGACTGGGATGGGGATTATGACGCATACTTGGCTCGCCCCACACATTCTCCAGGTAAATATAATTTATACAAAATCCATACAAAACTATGATTTTTGTATCTTATTTTATTTAATTTTTATAGGTGTTATTATTGCTCCAAAGCTTGTGGCTCCTGCTCCTCCTCAAGAAGATATTTACTGTAGATGATGAAATGGCTGCTGAGGAAGAGTTAGATTTTAAAGAAGACTCAGTTGTAGAAGAATTCACTACAACTGAGATACTCGAAGAACCTGCAGAGCCAGTAGCTGAGGAAGGTGATGAAGGCATACTCAAGTCACCAACTGAAGCTGTGGAACGTATAATAGCATACTCTTCTATTACTACTGATCCAGTACAAGTTACTGAAGAGACAATGCAAGACCTGAGTCAGCTGCCACAAATATTATTCCAGCCGTACCTATCACCGTCACCGAAACTCCCGTAGTTTCAGTTCCAGATACGGGTGGAGCAACAACTGTTGAGGACCCTATTTCTGAGGCTCCTGAGAGTCAGTTAGCTTTGGTAGCAGTAACAACAACGGCTACACCTCAGCCTGCTACCAAGGCCGCTTCAGCTTCCAGCCTTCAGAGAAGGGATTTGATAGACATTGCTGCAACACCGAGTTCAAGTGTAGAAATGAATCGCTTAGTTGAGATTCATACAGATACTTTTTACAAGACTCTGGCAGCTTTAATCAAGATGGTCCTGAATAAGGGTCTCAATTATGAGAGCTTGAAGGCGGCGATGGCTCTTACCATCAAAAATGTTGCTATGTTCAATGATGCAGCGAGATGAGCAGCATTAGAAAAAATCGTGGAGGGACTTGAACAGCCCATCAGAGAGTATCTTAAGCTGTCAAGTGAAACCGTTGAAAGTCTCATCCAAGAAGAGTATGACGCTTTAACTGCTGATTACCTTTCTCGAGAGACGAGATATAATGAAGCCCTCCATGAATATAGCATAAAGGTCGCCAAAGAAAAAACTTTTTTGGCTGGAATAAAGCCCGAGCTGGATAGCCAGAGAGTAGCTTATGACACCTCGAATATGAGAATTCATTAACAAAATGACAAAATTCGAGAAGTTGAGGCTGAGTTGGCTCGCTTGAAGGCAGAGAGGGAGCAGATGATCATGGCCCGGGACCAGCACCTAACTCAAAGCTCAATTTTGGAAGAACATGTCTACGGAGCTGAATCTACTATCTGAACCCTTGATGAAGCCAAGGATACGCTGATAGTCAGCTTTGCCAGACTTTTTCATATCTGTACTCCCGAAGCTCGACGTGCCACAGCCACCAAGACTGTTTTGAGCTCTCATGACAAACGTCTAGCGGAGCTACAGAAATTACTACAAGATATCTCTGCCCCTCCGTAGGCAAAATAAAAAGGCTTTTTGTAATCTTCTATCTTTTTCATTTTATAATATTTACAAAAAGATGAATAAAAGATTTGTTTTGAGGTCCTATCATTTATCATGGATTTAAACAATAGGTACGAGATAGAAAACACTTATCAGAGGTAATATGGACATGACAAATTTTCTGAACTTAATAGAATATATCTATCCAGAGGTAATGTGGACATGAAAGATAATGAATCTATTTTTTTCTATTTAGAGTACACGACACTATCAGAGGTAATATGAACGTGACAGATCGTTAAAACTCAAAGAAAAATAGATTAATATCTATTCAGAAGCTAAATAGAAATAATAGATAGGAAAAGAAGTAGATTTAATATTTATTCAGTGGTCATAAGAACATGATAAATAATAAATTTCTCTTCTTTAATCAACTGAAAAGACAGAAGATCACAATTCTCTTCAAAGAAACAAGTAATCAGCTTAACCAAACATTTGTAGCTGGGGAATAAAGAAAAAATTCAAACATAATATTTCTTCAAGAATTTGCCATTAATCGGCATCATGAGCAGATCTCCATTAGGTTTAGACAACCTATAAGCACCATTAGAGAATACCGACTCAATTATATAAGGACCTTCCCATTTTGCTTGGAATTTCTCTTTGCTTTTATGAGTCATCACCATCGGTCTTCGAACGGCTAGAACTAGCTCACCAACTTTAAATACCCTCTCTTTAACTTTACGATTGAAAGTTCGAGATATGCGTGCTTGATATAGCTCAATGTGCTGTTGCGCTTGAAGACGCTTCTCGTCCAATCCTTCAAGTTCTTGGAGTCGTAAGCGATCGTTGTTCTCTGTAGTTAGCTCATTAGCAATAGCTATTCTAAGAGATGGAATCGGGATTTCCAGTACAAGAACTGCCTCACATCCGTAAACCAGTGAAAATCGTGTAAAACTAGTAGGAGTTCGGACTGTCGTTCGGTAAGCCCATAAACATTCTCCAAGTTTCTCATTCCAATTACGTTTATTTGAAGAGACGAACTTTTTGGGATATTTGATGATCGTCTTGTTGAATGCTTCAGCCAAACCATTAGCAGCTGGATTGTAAGCCGTAGAAGCGAGGTTTTGGATCTAATTCTTATCACAGAACCGATAAAATACCTGACTGACAAATTATGGTCCATTGTCATGAATTATCCATCGGGGAATCCCGAAACGATAAATGACATGATGTTTAATGAAGCTAACCACATTAGACATTTTTACTTCAGCAAGAGGAATCGCTTCCGCCCATTTAGAAAAGTAATCGGTTATAGCTAGGATAAACCGATGTCCCTGGACAGAAGGAGGGATAATCGGACCAATAATATCCATGCCCCAAGCTTCGAAGGGCCAAGAAGCTGCTGTAGGATGTAGGAATTCAGACGGTTGATGAATAAAATCAGCATAAATCTGACATGCTTTACATCGTCTGGCATAATCTACAGTATCTGCTATCATGGGTGGCCAATAATACCCCATTCTTCGAATATGGTCCTGTAATTTTGGACCCGGTTGATGAACACCACAAATACCATTATGAGCTTCACGGAGTGTTTGCTTGGCTTCACTCTCAGAGAGACAACGCAGCAAAAGTCTGTCATAAGAACGATGATATAACATATGTAAAGAAGAATCATAATAGAATCGAAATAATCATCTTTTAATTGATGCAGCTTCTTTCGGATCTTCAGGTAAAATCCCATGAACCTTATAATCATTGAATGGACTTCTCCAAATCCTCTGTTGGGAACTTGATTCTGTAGTATAACTCTGTTCAATATGCAGATTATTCTTAACACAGAATAAGTCTCGATCCAACAAAGTAATGGTGTTTTGTCTTCGAATTGGAACAGCTAAATCTGTCGCTAAACTAGCAAGGGCATCAGCTTCTAAATTCTGCGAATGTGGTACAAATTCGATGAAGAATCCTTTGAATGAAAGGACTAATTCGATTACGACTTGATGATAAGGGATGAGGTCAGGGTTCCTGACTTCATATGTCCCTCTAACCTGATTAACAATCAGTTGAGAATCTTCATATGCTTCTAGGAACTCGATGTCCAATTGTTTTGCTACTTGGAGACCAATCAGCAGAGCATTATATTCTGCGACATTGTTGGAGCATGGCTCATTGAGAGAATAAGCACGATATATGACCATTTTGTCAGGAGAAACCAAAACGATTCCTACTCCGGAGATGATATTGCCTTTAGGTCCAACTCGTGATGCTCCATCAAAGTATAAATGCCAAATGTTATCCTTTAAAATCATGTTCCAATCCATGACTTTATCTGTAATGTCCTCATAAAGCTTCGATGTTTCAGGTATAGGGTGAGCTGCTAAAAAATCAGCTAATGCTTGACCCTTCACTGATTTTTGAGGTACATAGACCATATCATAGAGAGTGAGCAACATCGCCCAGGTGGCTAACCGGGAGTTAAGAATGCTTGGTTTTCTCATCAATACCCAAATAGGATTTATTCTGGAGATGACATAGATAGTCTGTCCAGACACATAATGTCTTGTCTTTTGAACAGCAAAAACCAAGGCCAGACATTCCTTTTCTACAGGAGTATACCTGTGTTCAGCTCCGACCATCATTCGGCTAAGATAATAAATTGTATGTTCATGACCCATATCACTTTTATGTGCAAGAAGAGCACCAAGTGAATGATCCAAGGCTCAAACATATAGCAAAAATGGTCTCCCTACCACTGGAGGTACCAAAACAGGTGGATTTGTAAGGTATTGCTTGATGTCATTGAAAGCTTTCTGACATGCTTCATCCCAAACAAATGATACACCTTTCTTTAATAGACGGGAAAAAGGTTGACATTTCCCAGAGAGATTGGATATAAGTCTTCTGATATAAGCAATACGACCCTGGAAGCCGTGGAGTTCTTTTAAATTGCGTAGAGGACGCATTTCAAGAATAGCTTTGATTTTATCAGGATCAACATGGATACCTTGTGAAGTGATGACAAATCCCAAAAACTTGTCACTGGACACCCCTAAGAAAAACTTAGTGGGGTTCATCTTCAGTTGATATTGACGCATTAATTCAAATACTTTCTTCAAGTCTTGAATGTGATCATCTTTTGATCGACTTTTGACAGCAATATCATCTACGTAACATTCAACTGTCTTCCGTTGATGTTCTTGAAAGATATTGCTCATAGCCCATTGATACGTGGCACCGGCATTTTTCAGACCAAACGACATAACCGTATAGCTATAGACTCCAAAGGGTGTACGAAAAGCAGTATGCTGCTCATCTCCTGGATGCATCTTAATTTGATTGTATCCTGAAAATCCGTCCATAAAAGACATGCGTTCAAAACCGCATATATTGTCTATCATAACATCGGTGATCGGAAGTAGAAATTCGTCCATTGGACAAGCTGCATTAAGATCCCAAAAATCTATGCAAACTCGGACTTTTCCATTCTTCTTCATAACAGGAACAATGTTGGCAACCCAGTCTGGGTGTTGTTCTTCACGAACAAAGCCACATGTAATCAACTTTTTGACTTCTGCTTCGATTGCATCCATCATGTCTGGTCGAAAACGTCGTTGCTATTATTTTACAGGCTTAGCATTTGAAAGAATATTGAGTTTATGAGTAGCAACTTTAGGATCTAGACCCGGTATATCCTCATAACTCCATACAAAGATATCAATATATTCTTTAATCAGTTTTATCAGCTCTTCCTTTTCATCTTCAGAGAGGTTTTTACTGATGAATATTGGCTTGGACGTAATTCCATCTCCAACATCAATCTGGACAATCTTATCCTCTGTAGGTGGCTGTCGCTGTTCAAAACGAAGCTCCCACTGAGTGTCCATCTGTTGGGCCCAAGGGTTATGTTCAAATGGCTCAGATTCACCCTCAATTTGAACCATGTTGACTGATAATACACACTCAGATTCATCATAATAGTCTCCTCTAGCATATGAGGAGTGGAATGTATTAGATTCGATGAATTGGATTTCTTTCAAATCTGAAGACTGTGCAGAACTAGAAGAGAATTCTTCTCGTATATCGTCATTATACATGTAGGACGGATCATATCCCAACCCATGACGAGTTTTTTGGTAAAATGGATCACCACATAATGGTAATCGTCTACCCTTACCCTGATTAAGACCCGGCATAGTTTTCAAATCATATCCCATATTTTGAATAATCTTGAGAGATTGTTGACTATATTTGTCAACTCGAATTCTTCCTTTATATTTATCTCTAAGATCATCTGTCTGAGCAATAGGGATATTTCTAGCCAGACCAAACACAATTTGGTGCTTATTTTTCTTATTAGACGGAACCACAAAACAGGATTCTTCGTGACATCTATAAGTTACACAAGCTTGTGATGAAGCAGCTATAGGAAGAAGATAGGGAGAAGATGTTAGGAATTTTTGAGCATAAGGTCCTACATCGACATGAGGAGGAAAAGAATTTTCCTTATAGTCAATGTATAAAGTTTCCTCTGTATCTATGTCATCTTTATATTGATGACTTTGATCATCAGAAGATAAAGTCATTCTTTCAACAAATTTGACAGCCATATACTGAAAAAGGAAATCTTTATTGATATTAGAAAGTACAGAATGATCAATATTTACATCATTTACAATTTGACTGCTACGCTTTGGATTAATCATTAACGGACCGTCATCCGTCTTCTGCGTAGACTTGCCAAGGTTGATGATCAATGGTGGTTCTGGATCATTCGTACGAGAAGTACGTCCCTTAACTTTGATCATGAGAGGTTGAACTTGGCTCTTGGCAGGAATACTAGCTGATTTCTCAGATGAAGCTCGAGTTCTTCCTTTGACCTTGATCACCAGAGGTTGATCATTGACAGGTTGGGGTTGGATTCGACCTTTGACTTTGATCTTCAAAGGTTGCTCTTCCAGAGGATCTTCATTAACAGATTGATCTTCAGCAGGTGATCGATCTTCAGCCATATCCGATATCTCCTTCATATGCTCCTGTTTGTAGAGGATTGAATCCGAAAAATAAGATTCAACACCTTTAAAAGGGTTGATATCTGCGAATTCCGTCTTCATAATCCCTTGGGAATCCACGTACTTGAAGCATTAGTGGAGAGTTGAAGGTACAATGTTATGCTCATGTATCCACGGTCTTCCAAGAAGGATGTTGTATAATACGTCTGAATTGATAACATAGAAGGTCGCCATAGTTCGAAGATCACCAATATGAACCTTCAGATGAATCTTCCCCAGTGGTTTACTCTTGCCAGAGTTGAAACCAACTATTGTGATACTAGTATAAGTCAAATCACTAGTAGGAATCCTCAAAGGTCTTAGCATACTCTGAAGAATAATGCTAATAAAAGAACCAGGATCAATATAAATCTTGTCAATTTTAGTGGATTCAATATACCCAGTGTAGCACAAAGGCCTGTCGCGTTTATTATGCTTCAGCAGCATATCTTCTTGTGTGAAGGTAATGTTAGGAATTGCCTCCATTATGTTATGACATTGTGGACACGACACTGGTGTATTGTCAGGACTCTTGAGTTGAGCTAAGCATGAGTCTGCTTGTAGCAAAACTTCACGCAAAGTCTCTATGCTTTCTTTAGAAAGACGAAGTAGCTCGAATATAGAGAGTCTAGCCGGAGTATTGGCTAACTGGGCTAGAATATCAAATTTGTAGGGCTTCATCATCACCCCTTAATTTGAAGCAGATTTCAAAGGGACGTCAAAGCGTACTGCTTTCTGTTTTCCTTTCTCAACTACCGATAGTTTAGCAGGAACAAGAGATGGTTGAACTGGTATTGCTTCCATAATATCCTCTGCTTCTTTAGAAGATCCCTCATAATCTTTGTGGTACTCTTTCCCAGATCTCGTACCAGCAAAGCTTCTTTTCTCAGACTCAGGAGAAGGAAGTACCATATTGCAGGATTTAGTCTTCTTTCCTTTAGTCTTCTTCTTTCGAGGATTTTTATGAGGAAGCTCAGAACCCAATCTAACAGTAGATTTTTGACTTTGAATTTGTAAAGGAAGTCGCATTCCTTTATCATAATTCAAACCTTCCGCCTTTTGAAAGTTATAGTCCATCTTTTTCATGAGATGGACTAATTGCTGACTATATAAGTGAATGGGCAGCGAGCTTTTAATAGATGGTTTGACAGAGGAAGAAGAAGCAGAAACCTCTGTAACTACAGGAGAAATAGAACCCTCTGTAGCCATATAAGGAGTATTCGGGACAAGAGGAAAAATCCCTGTAGGAGCTTTCTCATAAGCAGCAAAAACTTGTTGTGCCCTGTAAAAGGGATACTATTCATAGCTAACCACTGCTGATGAGTAAGTTTGAGCTTGATAGGAGGAGCCAAGCTTGGAGGGCATATATTTAAACCCCTCAATCTATCCTCCAAAGGAATGCCACCCCGTAAATGATCCAAATCATCATGGTCTGGGGTTAAAACATGAGAAATCATGTTGCAGGTTTTGACTTTTTTACCCTTCTTGGATTTTGAAGTTTTACCTTCATTCTCCATTTCAGGTACTAAATCAGGATGTACCCACATGATTTCACCAGTTTTCAATGTAAGAGGCAAAAGTCCTTCAGTTTCCTCTCTGGCAGGTGGGATATTCACAATCTTCATCGTCGCCTTTGGAATTAGGACAATCCCATCCGAAACTTGTTGTGGATGAAAACCTCTAAATTAAAGAGAAATCATATTGGTTGTGACCGTATGCTTATCGTTAGTTAAAGTGATGGCATTGGCATTTATCAGCTCCTGGATTTTCATCTTTAGGATATAACAAGCCTTAGTAGGATGATTTATGTATCTGTGATAGATATAATATTTGGAATTGTCGGTCAGATTTACCTCATTAGGTCTCTTCGGCTCTGGAATCTGGAGTTTGCCACTCTTTACCTCACATTGGAATATCCCTGGGATATCACTATCATCGAAAGATTATTCTTCTCTTGGCTTGGAAGATTCCTGATTATTCGGCGTCGTTTTAGGTTTTGAAAGATTAACCACAAGGGTTTCCTTCCTTTTTCCATTACGATTGCCAGAATTATATCCAGAAGAGCCTTTCTTTCCTTTGTCCTCTTAGTCAAAGATCATCCCGTGTTCATGAGCTAACCTACCATTGGTCTCGGCAGAAACTGCTGCTATAATAAACGAGGTCCAATCTGTGAATTGGGAGCCTGTAAAGACAACAATGGATGGTCGCAGATTCATCTTGCATGTATCAATCAATGCTGAATCTGGCATACCAGGAGGCATCTTTAGAGTTGTCTGTCGGAAACGTTCAATGAACGTCCGAGTATCTTTCTTCTTCTTTTGTTTGATTTCTATTGAGGAGGACATGTTCATGTCCCTGCCTCCTTCATAGAAGTGGAAGAGAAACATTGCTTTGAATTCGTCAAAAGACGAAATGCAATTGTTGGATAGACTGCGATACCAATCGTAGGCTGAACCTGTTAGACATTCGATGAAATCTCGAATGAGAAGAGCATCATTCTTCTGTAGATGTACAGTCATAATATTAAAATAATTGATATACTGACCAGGAGAAGCCTTTCCATTAAATAATACCATCGATTGTGGCTTGAATTTCAGAGGAAAAGGTACATCATTCCAATGAGGAGGATAAGGTTGCTTAATCCCTAACCTCTGGAGCTGATCCTTGTGCTTCAAAACTTCAAACTGTGCTTTGAGCTTACGCACTGCTTGAATAGCTTCACTAGTTTGAGGAAGTACATTCGATTGAATAGTCGTTGGATGTACCATAACCCCCACCGGAGGTGGCATATCTTCTGGAATAATAGGATCTGGAGATGCAAAATTTTGATTGACAGCAGGCTCTTGATTATTCAAAGGAATATCAACCCCTTGACTATCTTGAGTTTGTGCTGCCACATGTACCGGTGTTACTACTGCCGGTTGAGCAACTTGCTGAGTCATTATTATTTGGTGCATGCTTTGCATCATAGTAAGCATGTCCTTTAGTGATTGCTCAATGGCAGAGAGACGTTGTTCTGTATTAGCAGATGATGTCTCTGGTTCATCTCCAATAGCATAAGATTCAACCTCTCTTGAAGATACAGAGGGATTGGTATAAAGGTATGAATCGACACTATCAGTTTCTGACTCAAAAGACTGAGTACCCTTAGCTTCTGAATCAGAAGTCTGCAACTGTCTTTGTCTTCTTGATCGAGTATTCTGATATACTCCTTCAAAGGAACCAAGAAGTCTATTGAATTATTGTTGACCAGGAGTCTGGGAGGAGTTGCGTCTTGGACGTCGTCCTCTGTTGGTATGAGATGCCATGTTGACTGACACATATAACAACTAATGTTTTTGGTCATCAACCTGTTGTGGAGGCTCATTATAGCTTAATCGGTCAAAAACTGACCGTTTAGAAGCCGAACAACAACATTTGATTACATTCTGGTGACATCACAATGATGATTTTCTTAGGGGAGTGTCACAGGAGATTGTCTATTTTTACGCTTTTGTACTAGTAACTCGCATAAATCAGAAGGAGTAGAGGGAGTAGTCTTCTTTATTACATTAGGAGTAAAAAAAGTTTAGTTTCTTGTGTATAAAGAAGATTATTGGCTGCATTAGCAGAACCAAACTGTATAGTTTTACGCGCTTGGAGTTGCGTGCGTAAATCCTAAGATTTTTGAGCACAAAGAACTCCATCAATATTACGCGTAATTTGTAGGTTTGGTACCTTACGTAAAGCAGTGTAAGAAGGCTGTTGGTGAAGAACCGAAGTTTTACCAACAATATTTTTACGCTGCATGCGTGCAGGTAAATTCACTTTAGATGTAAAAACATTATTGTGAATTTTATCTACACTGTCACAGACAGGAGATTTACCTTTACGCATAGAGCGCAAAACATGAGTATCTGCCACGTCACAGACGGAAGATTTTTTTTTACGCGTGAAGCGTAAATTTTGTGTGTCTAGCACGTCACAGACGGGAGACATATTTTTACGCACAGGACGTAAAGCTTGGGAGTCTACCACGTCACAGACGGAAGACTGGTTTTTACGCCCATACCGTATCACCGAAGTAGAGACTGCATCGTCACAGACGGGAGCCTCCACAACAGGAGTAGGAAGGATTCCTTTGCCTTCAGAGACAGTAGGGAGATCCGAGGATTCTTTGGATTTGGAAATCCAAACTTTTCGTGCCTTCCGCGATTTCTGAACATTGGAGCAGCGAGTAATACCCCCAGTTCGGAGCATTTCTTCGTAGGCAGTCTGGTCGAAGTGTACAACCAGAGTCTTTTTTGTCGATCCGACCGACACATCATCATATTGAGCAATTGCCTTCTCGTCAGAGGAGAAGGTCATCCCCATCAGAGTCGTCATTTTTTTTCACTTAACAAAATGCCTAAAATTGGCTTTTCAAAAAAAACTATAAAAAGTATAGAATGTACAAATTGCTCTGGGAAGTATTGCTATGGAAGTCTGATCTGAGAGCGATCACTTTGTTCCTTGGACCATACGATGATGATGAAGAAAACTGCTTGAAGAAGACGAACAATCGGAAGAACTAAGTCACCGGAAAGGTATCGAACAACGGCACTGATGGCACAGTCGAATGCTTTCTTGCTTTACTTTACCTTGTTCTTGAGAAAAAGTTGAAGAAATGCTTCTGTGAATATCACCCTGGAAGTATGAGTTTTCTCAGAATCTCCTCTCCTGTCTCTCTGTTGATCTCTTGATGCCGTCTTTGTAAAAAATAAGTCTATTTATAGACTTAACCCTTTGTGCGTAAAAAGTAACAAAATCGAATTTTTATGCTAGCAACTGTCACCCATGGTGTAAATCACCCTCTATGTACGTCGACACGTGTCCCATATAGAGTTGTGATCTCTACGCATGGTGACACGTGTCCCACTGTCTCAATAAAATAGGGAGAGCACGTACACACATTCCTCGAGAAGTGTGGCATGAAAGCCACGTGGGCAAACCACGTTCCCATGTAGCCAGAAATAATCGGGCATAAAAATGACCCAAAATATACTTCCAGCGTAAAGTAGTAGACTAGGGGTAAAATAGCCCAAAAATAGACTTCTCGTGTAAAGTGGCTGATAGAATAGCCTTGAGCGTAAAAAGTAGCCCAAATAAACTTTACGCTCATGTCAATTTTGAGTATAAAAAGCTCATATAGTATTCATGCGTAAAAGAAGCCATCTTTTGAGAGTAAAGTAACCCCGTCCACACACTAAACGGCAATGTTGGTTTCTGTGTAAATCAAATCTCTTCGAATTCTGTGTTATACGCTGTCAACAAATCATTATGTCAGAATCATCATCACTTGCATTAAATGCATGATCTGACAGCCTGTCCCCAGTGTAAAGTAGCTTGCGTAAAGTAGCCCGCGTAGAGTAGCTCGCGTAGAGTAGCCCGCGTAGAGTAGCTCGCGTAGAGTAGTTTGTTGATTCTTTTTGACTTGCGTAAAGCTCTATTCTTTTGACTTGGTCTATGAAGCACTTTTTACGCTCCTACACTGACGACATCCTCACAAACATCGGCTTCATCTTAGCGTCAGCTTACTATTGTTGCGACGAGAAACAGTCGGAAACGATTGACCACATCCTCCGCAACGGAGATTCTTCGGCCACCATATGGGCGTCCATATCCCAACATTACAGCCTAGTTATCGTTGGTGGGAGCTTCAACGATCTTTTAGCACACTGGGCCAACGCGTCGTATTGCCACCAGATCGTTACAGTCGCCACCACATGGGTTATTTGGAAGAACCGTAACAAAGCTAGATACGAAGGGCGCCAATTCTACGTCGTACAGTTCACACGAGAGGTCATCCGCCAGAGTCTCAAGACCGCCCGTCTTTGGAACCATGGACAACAGACTTTCTGGGATATTTTGTCCTCCGAATTTTAGACAGGAGAGACTACCCCTCCTTTAGTGTTTTTTCTCTTCTTCTTTATTTTTGCGCTTACTTGTAAAGGCTTCGGCATTTTGCACCTTGCATGAATAAAAAGAGAGGGGGGTTTATTAAAAATATATATATATATTCTAAATCCCTAATATTTTGAATGGTCAAAAAATAATTCGACTAAAATTTAATAAAAAAAATTTAACATGTATATAAATTATATTTTCAAGTAGATAAAAATAAAATTGAGTATGTAAAAATTTATATATATCTCCCTATACATATGTGTACTTATATATATTAAAAATCATCTAACAATGAATAACCAAGGAACCAATATCAGTGATATTTTTAGTAATAACAAAAACAACGCAAATATAACAATAACAATAATGATAATAACAAAATAATAAGGTTACAATAATTTGGGTAGGGTATATACCAGTACTAGTATTATTAATTTTACAAACAAATATAAATTTTCAAAATCCCAAAATAAATAAAAATAGAAAAATAGCAATAATATGATTTAATAAATTTAAAACAGTTAAATAGTCGAATAAAATGAGTCTATTAGCACCTAAAGCTAATATGATAGTCAAGGCACTTGACTGCACTAGCCGTGCCATTTTGTCTAGTCATTGTGTATAATAAATTTTAAGCATGACTAGGGCTATATTTATAAAAATATACTTCAAAACAATTCATTTAAGAGGCTAACAATATTAAAAAATTTCTCAAAAATTTTGGGGGTTTACATCCTACCCAACTTATAAAAATTTTGTCCTTGAAATTAAAATAAAACTTCTTATAACAAAGACAAATTATTAATGAGGTTAAATACGAAGGAAAGTAAGTGCATCAAATCACAATTTGGTTTCCGAAAAGATGTAAGTGGTAGTTACAAGAGGAATCCAAATTAACACCATATTCTACAAGATGGGGTAGTCTCATGGTTATCCAGTAGTTTGAGGGAACGGGTCAAAATTGCATGGTGAAGATCAAATGGGATGAAATTAAGCCTTCTTGTTTGTTCTAAGGGAAAATGTGTCTTACCTACAGTATAATTGAAATGGAGCAAAAGAAGGTGTGTTTGTGTGGGGCACGTATGTCACGAGGGTAGAGTGGCTCGTCGAGTTCATGAGGGTAAAATTTACCAAAAGGAAATGGCTAGTGTTGTGCTGCAAATATCAAAGTCACAGTGAGGTATCAAAATGATATGAATAGAAATAAACCTTATAAACCAATGATTTATTAGTTCCGTTGGAACCAATCTTTGATCAATTTAAGTCTTGGATTTTAATCTATATTGGCTGGACAAGATTCCAAAAATCTATTTGAACTATTCCTACTAGGTGAGGGTAGCCTAGAATAAGTTTTAACTCAAGTGGTTGGCCTACTTATCAGTCGGGTTGGTTAACTTGTCCTTAAGCCCAAAAGTGCGCCTTCTATGACTTTTGAGTTTAAGTAGCACATAAGGACTCCACTAGGTGGCACACTAGTGGCATGTGCGCAGTGGACTTCGAGTAGGTCGTAACCATATATTGGATCAAAAGATTTGAGTTGAGGTTGGATCTCTAATTGAAGTCGGGATGTATATCGGTATCATGGTATGGGTTATGGCTAGCCTTTTTGACCTGAAAGTCATATCATGAAATTAGAGTACAAGAAAACGTGTTTGAGTGGGACATGATATGCCTAAATAAAGGTGGACTCTTCTAGGTCTTGTATATGGAATTTATTGTAGGATAATAGCTGGTCTCATGCTCCGAATACCAACGTTACGGTCTAGGACACCAAATAATCTAGATAGAAAGTAGGAGTTCATGATGTACTAATCTATCATCCTAATATAAACCAAACTTATCCTAATCAATCGATACTACTAGTAAATTATAAAATTTAGAGGGCTCACAATCTATACTCTATAGAACTTGGACATGGTTTTAGGTTTAATGAGGCTAGGAAAAATTTCAAAGCCGTGATATTATACCTCGACTCTTGATTATATGAGAATACTAAATGACATAATAGATAAAGTGATATAGTAGATATGATTCGAGTTTGGAGTTAGTTCTCTGATTTTGAATAGATGGAAACGATTGTGTCTATATAGCCTTCATGGTTATCGTAAAATACTTCGTGTCTACGAGCTTTTATTTTTCGAAGGAGGTGACAAAAACAACAAGAGTTCGAGGGAGATGGGATCAAATTGTAAATATGGGTTTCAAAGATGTATTAATAGTTCAAAAGGATGTTGTCAAGACCGTTGTGGATGAGTTTCTAAAGGACGAGTAGAACTATATCTCAATCCACGTAAAGTAATCATACGAAGAGCGAACCAAGTGCACTAGGTTGATCAGACCATCATGCATTGGTTCTAATTAGACAATATGTTAGTCGACATGCCCAGGTAACATATATCTTGGATAAGCTCGATGAAAGGATGAGCTTACAAAACTAGGCTATAATAGCAGTATTAGTCACGGTAGTCAAAAAACATAAGTACGCGAGATAATGATGAAAGAAGATATAAATAGTTCAAGTTCTTCAAAGAAACTCTATAACTCATCCGGTGGTTGTGCTTATACAGTCATCCTAACGTCTTCTTGTCTGTGGCCTTGGTTGAGGTCAAAGGGAATGTTAGGTCGTGAGGCATTCTACCCAACTTATAAAGCTTAAACTGATAGTATGACGGGACAATGGAACACATCTAACTAGTACGAGTCACCTATGTAACTTTTGCCAAGTATGAAGGAAGGGATAAGAATTATGATAGAAGGAATCAAGCAGGATGCAATCAAGAAGTCAAACGAGAGGTCAAAAATGGAATCGAGGAAGGAGTCAAGTATGTGGATGAGATCCTAGACACTAATCCTATACGCAGGCTTGCTTGGTACGGTGAAGTAACCAAATAATTTATCTTGACCTGCATGGGCCACCACAAAAACATGTAACGCTCCAGTCCCAAAACACTTAGGACTAAGTACGTAGACATGCCAGCTTCATAGATACGAAGTATTTGGAATCCTCGTATGTATGCATAAGTTGTAAAATATAGTAAACTATGATACACTAAATCCCAACCACAAATATAAAGGAATAATGATAGAAATCTATTATAAATTATTATTTTGTACAAGACGTTGGACGGAGACAAAAACTACCAACTAGTTAAAAGAAAAGTAATACATGGAAAATGAAATAATTTGTCGAGAGTAGTAAAGAGAGATCCAAGACACGTCATCTTTGAAGGAATATAGAAGATCACGACCTCGGCTAGAATACCTACGGAAGACAAGAACACAAACCTGGAGAGATCACCAGGTCCTCAGAGGGACGTAATAAGACACATAATATCATGCCATAATACTGAATATAAACTACTCAATAAATAAGTCGATTGGATTATAACATGGTCTAATACATAACATTGAATTAGCGTATCATCTCCCTAACCAAATAAAGACAGAAGATGGCACCCTAATCCATGATGGAGTATCTTTCCATGCCATGAATCCAATATGGTATCCGGACCACAACAAGGTTCAGTATCTTCTCATCGGAGCAGTTAGCCACACCTACAACCAAACAAGGACAAGATGTGGCAAACTAATTTACGACAAGTTATTGTTCTAAGCTATGATCAGATATATCTACCCAAACCAAAAGTACTAAACCTAATGGATAAGGTAGCCTAATCGTTCTAGTGAATGCAGTTTAAAAACATCCCTCCAGCGCATGGGCTCTCTGACTAAAAATGGGATCGGCATAGTCCCCACTTAGGGCACCAGGAGCCTCAAGCATAACCGTTCCTCGAACGTGCAAGCAATAAAATAAATGGTCGTCAACCCGCATCTCCGACGGAGCGTACGATCATAAGTGAAATATGTATAGTAGCCCATATGCTAAGGATATGTCCACCCCACCCAATGCCTATATGTTGCCTTAACAACACAACCTCTATAACCGCTAAGTCGAACTATCATGCAATCCTATTAGCGATTAATCCTATCGCACAGCTTATATGTACTAGTGGCCAGCCAGTCACACATGTCCGAGTTCTATATGCGACTGATGACTTCTTCATACAGATGTGTCAAGGTCTATGTATGCAACATAACAAAACGGCGGTCCCTTAACTCTAGGTTTAAATGTGTAAAAAGTAAATAAATAGCAGGAATATAACTCTATTAAAACAAAGTATCACAAATTATTTTGCAGAAGGAAATAATGACTAAATGTAAGAATATGAGCTAAATAAATAGACAACAAATGGCAAGGTATCTTGTCTGGAGGTAGTGTGCAGAATAGCGACGTCCGATTACTCAAATCGTCAAAATAATAAAGCAACGAAAGCCAACTTCTATGAACGACCTCGGATGCTGAAATAAACAACACGAACAGTTTTGGTATAAAAGAAATATCTTGAAACGCCTGCCCAAAAGTCCAATTCTGGACACTGGGGCAAAATCATAATTTCGGGTCAAAACGATGTACGCCGTTGGACCCATTTTGATCCGAAACACGTGCCAGTACCTACGATCACTAAAGTTGTCAAACTACATGTCTACGAATCCGTTTTGAGGAGACGAACCCAACCGTATGTCCAAAGTTGAATTTCGGTGGGTCGTGCATAAATTCTTCCGTTGGATCGGGTTGTCGGCCTACCAAATAGGCGTTCTGGTCGACCTACTCAGAATCAGACCAAACTTGGCACACAGGACCAAAATTTTGATACATTCCTACTGGCGCAAGTTTCGTCTCGAACTGATGATTGTACATGAAGTTATGGCCAAGTTTGTAAAAGGTCGATACGGGGTATCCTAACGAATACGTACTGATTTCGTCGCGCACATACAACGAAATCGGGTTCCGTTAGTTTCCACACGTCGGCAACATCCATACGGCCTTTCGATGTGTATGGTTTATGACTACATCGTCCAATTTTTTGGGGAGCAGGCCGTATCGGGAGAAATTTTCATTTTTTTGTTTTCGAAAACCATTTTTTTTTTGAAATTTTGAAATCAATTAACTTACTGTTCATTTGATGAATTCAGAAACTACAAAGTGGGTTGTAAACTTGTATAGGTTATCTAGGTATGTCATCAGATATATTTTTAGGTCTGTTAGCCCATCGTCGCAGAAACGACTTCCAATTAGGGTTCTAAAACAGCTTTGTTCCACTGTTTACTCGTGATTTTTCTTGATGTTTCAAGAATTTCATATATTGATTAGGACAAACTAAGTCGATCTATCTGACTAAGTTTCGAGAGGATCAAGTAGTCTCTCTACAAGAATTTACAAATCTAAAATCGACCTAGTGTATAAGAAAAAATTGAATCGGCAAGGGGGTACCTGTCTGTGGGTCAAAAATAGGGTATGCCCTGTTGTGGGAGTTCGTCGATGGTGATACGGCGACTCCGGAGGGATAGCGGCGGTGGCAGGTGGTTGAGCTAAAGCACGGGGGTATATGGGTTCTCCAGAAGTCGAGAGAGTCGATCAGGAGCCTTGAGTTTTTGGTTTTGGAACGAAAATAGGATTTCGAGTTGTTTTCTTATACTCCAGTTTAAATTCTGATTTTTGCATCAGTTTAAATTGAAGTTTAGATCGAATTTAGTGTAATCTACAGGGGAACTTGATTGATATCATGTGTGATTTGGTTTTACTAAATTTGGATGTGAATTTATTTAGAACCAAAATTGGAAAGGTGAGGAATTCGTGTTCGGAAAGAGAAACAGAACCCACAGGCCGGGTTCTATTATTAGGGATGATGAACAGTAGAAACACTGTTCATCCTTTTGTTTGTTTTTTTATATTTTATTTTATTCTTATTTTGTCTTTAATAATTTCAAATAAAGATTTTCATGAAATAAAAATGTAACGTCTAAAAGTAGATATGAAACCTTAATATATTTTATAACCCCATATACCAATATATATATATATATATATATATATATATATATATATATATATATATATATATATAGCAACTATATATTTTATATATATATATATATATATATATATATATATTTTTTTTTTTATAGCAACTATATATTTTATATATATATTTTATATATATATATATATAGCAACTATATATTTTATATATATATATATATATATATATATATATATATATATATATATATATATATATATAAAATATATATATATATATATATATATATATATATATATATATATATTTTGAGTATATAGAAATTTATATATATATCTCCCTATACATATATGTACTTATATATATTAAAAATCATTTAAGAATGAATAACCAAGCAACCAATATGAGTGATATTTTTAGACATAACAACAACAACACAAATATAACAATAACAATGATAATAATAACAAAATAATAAGGTTACAATAATTTGGGTAGGGTACATGCTAGTACTAGTATTATTATTTTTACAAACAAATATAAATTTTCAAATTCCTAAAATAAATAAATAAATATAAAAATAGAAAATAGCCATAATATGATTTAATAAATTTAAACAATTAAATAGTCGAATAAAATTAGTCTATTAGCACCTAAAGCTAATATGATAGTCAAGGCATAAGACAGCACTAGCCGTGCCATTTTGTCTAGTCATTGTGATAATAAAGTTTAAGCCTGACTAGGCTATATTTATAAAAAAAAAATACTTCAAAATAATTTATTTAAGAGGCTAACAATATCAAAAAAAACCTGGAAAATTTTGTAGGTTTTGTAACACCCAGTATTCCAGATGAGGGTAATTTTTTCATTTTGAATTTAATTGAATTTAATATATATTATTTGGAATTTAATATATTATTAAGAATGGTATGATTTTAATATTATTTAATTGATTGCCATGTATTGTGATTAGCCTAACTTGGTTTGGACCTAACCTAGATTAGGCATAGCTGGTCTTAGCTAACCATGGTTAGTGTTAGTTAGTATTAATTAGAATTATTGGAATTTAAGTGATTTTTAGTATAATTTAATTTAGTACTATTCTTGACTTTGACTCATAGTGACTTTGGAGACTGTCCTACAAGCTAACCCTAGTCATGGCCACTTGGTTAGGTTATAAAACCCTAGTTTAACCTAAGTTAATGATACTCTAGTCATTAGGTTTAATTTGGGGAAATAGAGATAATGAATAGGTTGGTTAATGACTTGTGATTTCATAAACCATGACTTATGGCTTAAGGCCCATAAAGGCCCATAACACAATTAGTAAAACCAAAACCCTAACCCTAGCATTTATGGCCAGCCACCATGGTATTCTCCCTCCTATTTAATGTCTCTACCACTTAGGGCTAGCCTCCTTTAGGAATTTACAAGTTTGGAAGATAGAGGTAAACCCTTTTTTTCCCAATCCATAACTCCTCCATTTGAACTCCTTTTTCTTCCTAATTTCTTGCAATAGATTCTAATCTCTGTGAATTTGATGGCTATGGTGAGAAATTTAGGGAAGGGGCAATTTGGAATGGTTTGGATAGCTTAAGGAACAACTCTCTTTGAAGCTTTTTGGGCTTTTTCACACACCTAGGTAATTCCTAATCCTCTCCATAAAAGAGTGATTTAATTGTATGAATAGGAAGCCCTTAGAATAACCTAACTGTTGGTGTAGGCATTGTTAGGATTCGTGTCCAATACGTGTCCGTATCGGACACGTATCAGTGGGCATACTAGGTGTTGGACGAAATGCTCGAACCGATTCGATTTGCAAATTTTGCAAATCTACTTGAATAGAGTCCTAGATCTAAGTGTGTAAGTTATTTTCTGTGAAGAGTGTCTGGTATTTTAGTGTCCTATTGTGTCAAAAATTTATGTTGGACACGCTGTGCACACACGTACACTGTGTCCTGCATCACGGGGTTGATAACTCCCGATACAGGACACGTGGACACGCCAAAATTGGTGAGAATGATGGGGCAATGTCTGCCACCATCCCCCCAAAGTTTGGGTTGATATGGTTCCGTGTGCGAGGAGTTCTCCTCCCCGCACTGGCCGCGTGGCCTGTCAATTTTGCGCGCAAAGTGCTGCTGATAAGCAACCGTATCGGACACAACACGTGTCGTGGATACTGTGCAGGCAGTCCTAGGGGTAGCCCTACCCCTTGTGCACGTGTAGGCAAGGCCACGTGTCACCACGTAGCCTGTGTCACGTGCGGGACACGCGTGCACGCGTGTACGAGCCTGTGCACGAAATGTGCACCACAGGGTTTCCTGTCTGTATTCTGTTCATTTGGACACTTTGTGTCCACTCTAGTGGACACGAATGACACACCTAGACACATCTTCATGTGAGGAACACTCAGCACACACTGATTTTTGGTTTTCGATTTCAAATGGATTGAATTTTGTCGAGCTTCCCATTCTCTGATACACAGACTTATGTTTTCAATTTTTCAGGATTTAAATATGTTCAACCCATTCTTTTATGATTTAAACTGCCATGTTCAATGCACTTACACCTGTATTAGTTGCTGCTAGGATGTTCACATATGAGTTTGGGCTTCGATTGATTTTCGTTTGGATTTTTTAATGTAGGTTGGACTGAAATAGTCGACTGATACACAAGGTCACTGTCTGAATATCTGAACTTTAATTCCCTATTTAAACACAATTTTTATTGATGTTAATTGGCATTTTTTGATTCACTTACACATGTATAGTTCACTGATAATGGTAGTTTAAGGTTGTGTTTGAGAATTTAGGTTTTCGATTCGGTTTTGGAAGTGTTGAACTGCTATGGTTCACTGTCAACTGAATACACAGTGCAACCTCAAATTTTTGATGTTTAATTCCATTTCAAATTGATCCTTAATGTGTATTTGCCATATTTGAGTTCACCACATGTGTATTAGTCTATTACAAGATTGTTTACAGATTTGGAATTTGGTGTTGCATTTCAAATGGTTTCAATGGGATGAATGGAATTCGAGCATTGAGTTGGACTGTATGTAAACTGATACTTACCTTCAGTTTGTGAATTGATTTCCATTTCCCTTTCTTCAAACTGAATTCGAAATTGTGTATTGACTGGTATATTGAATTGTCATTTTGATTTTATATACGTATTGGAACACATTGGTTTGGGTTGGCTAGTAGTTATATGACACTGTCATTTGATTCATTATTTAACTGTCAACCAACCTGAGAATTAATTTCCCTTCCTTAAACTGTCAAATTGATTTCATTCCTTTTTAAACAGATTTTGAATGATCAATTGAATGCTAATAGCTATGTTGGTTCACTGTTAAATCGATTCCATTTCCTTCCTTAACTGAGAATTGAATTCCTTCCCTTTAAACTGAATTCGAATTCGAATTGGTGTTGGGGTTTTGGTAGTTGAACTGTCTAGTAATTTTATTATTTAACTGTCTAAATTTTTTCTATTAGAACTATCAATGTGACTCTATGTGACACTCACTTGGTTAATTTCATATATGCCAATTTGCCATGTCCCTTACTGTCATTTCAAATTCTGAACACACTCACTGATTTCTTCACTGTTCTCCCAGGCTTACACATGCCACACTGCTTTTATTTCATTTTCACACACCGATTTACACATGTAGTACACTATTCCTATTCCTATGTGACACCATTGTTCACAGGTGAACACCACACTTTAATTCCATTGTATTACACCATACTATTTTCCTATTCCTCTCGACACACACATGCTATTCATATTACACCCTCATGATACTACCACACTGTTTTTCTATTGACACGTGCTCACATGTACACACACACATGTACACAAGCACATGATTTCTCTCTACCTATCACTCTAGGTTTATATATATATATATATATATATATATATATATATATATAAAGAAATATATATATATATATATATATATATATATATATATTTTTTTTTTTTTTCTTTATATATATATATATATATTTTATATATATATATATATATATATATATATATATATATATATATATATATATATATATATGAGATGCATATTCATGTGGCCTATATAATTATAATATGGATATATTAATATATGTGTATATGTGAATATGTGGGTTGGTATAGGCATGATATAGCCTATGGCTCATTGCCTATGGGTGTAGCTTGAATTCCAGTATAGGGTATAGTTGACTTGTATAGTCTAAAAATGGTGTGTGCTTGCTAGAATAGACTAGTTAGGCTTAGTGAGACTTGTTTGGCTTAGGCTTGACCTAGTTGACCTAGTTTGACTAGTCTAGTTGACTAGAGTTGACCGAGAGCTGACTTTAGTCCAGTTTGACCCTAAACTTCATGTAGATGCATTGTAGCAGTCTGTTATATTATTTTGGACTTGTAGTGACTTGTACCGTTCTATAGGAGTCAGACACCACTCCTCGGACAGTAGATACTCTAAAGATACTCAGGATACAGGCGAGTACATTCTCTGATCATTTCATATCTTGTTTAGGATTATATTTCCTGCTTTAGATTACTTTACATGATGCTGACACGTTGGTAACACGGATTAGTACTATATGGGTCTTGTCGTGCGATGTTATCTCCTTAGCGGATACATCGAGTATTCGTGTTCGTGTACTTTATCGTGAGCATCGTGTACACCTCGTATTCGTGACATTCGTATATGAAATGTGTGAAATCGTGTATAATCATGTATTCACATGACCTTCGTGTACAATAACATAACTTGGCTAGATCCTTGTGTATTGATTGGGGCAGGGGAGTAGAAGTGGTTATGTAATCAATCATGTTGATTACTCGTGTACAAACCTCTGTAGATTACTCGTGTACAACATCGTGCCGTTTACATAACCATCTTGTGCTCTGAATTACTAGTCACTGTTAGTTCTCTATATACGGTAGCTATTTATTTATAATCTTCCTTTTTTATCATGTTATTTCTTCAGTTTCCTGTATCTTACTCTCTAGCATGTTTATATTTTCTAATCTGTTATGATTTTGTTGAGATGTACTGTACTCGCTCCTGTCCTGACTGGACCTGTTGAAAATTTTACAGTGAATGATGAGGCTCTGGTGTCTACCCCTCATGGTGCAGCTTAGACAATACTTGTGACTTGGACCCACTAGCAGTTGATGACACTCCCCTAGATTAGGATGTCTTTATTATCTTTTCTGGATTACTGTATTGAGATTCTGATATGTTATTTGGGATATGTATTTATTTAGACACTTAGACTTCTGGATGGTATCTCTGTGTCTTCTTCTGTTCTGGTTATTTATCTATCTATCTATCTTTTCATGCTCTACCTTAGATGTGATTGAGACTGTATCTGCTATATCACCTCCAATTGGAGAGTATATACTGTACATGTATCTTTATATTGTTAGATGTGATTGAGACTGTATCTGCGGCATAGGCTGGGCGTTGTTACGTGCTCGTACCCTCACAGTGGGTGCGGGTCGTGACACGTTTTTAGTGGTGGCCCATGCAGGTCGAGTTTGTGTAGTGGTATTCGAACTAGAGTACCACTACAGCCTGCAGTAGGATTAGGATATATTTTTTTGAAGGTACTCAATCACAATTAGAATTCCTTGAGAGATTCCTGGGACGACCCTTGAGAATCTTATTTAAACTTCAATTTGAAATCCTTTTCCTTGTTTTGTTCGCTCTCACTCCTTGATTATTGAATTTGATTTTGATGAATCGTTGTTGATTTTGATTTTCCTATCGAGATGAATTTTATGGCCTGAGTTACGATATTTTCTGATAACATATGTTTACGGGAATAACAGGGATGGTAAAACGTCTACTTGATTATAGAACCTGTAGTTTATCGCAGCCATATTAGCTGGCGTGGCGGAAACATAGAGACCTGACTTCGGATGTACGTATCTTGGTTACGAGATTTGGAATTTCTCGCAACTATAATAGTCGGCATAGCAAGAATTCCAGACGACATGATTATAGAGGTGTATGCCCCAGTTATGGAATCTATCGTTTATCGCAGCCTTGCTTACTGGCATGGCGAGGACTCTGAGTAACATGATTTTGGACAGACGCATATGATTATCTGATTGTATCTTGAGAAAGGTTTTAAACATATCATCTCTATCGTACCATTCTGTTGTTATAAATTATATTCCACCATCAAATAACTTAGGAGTAGGAGTATGAGTAGGAGTAGCTTAGCTGTTATTATAAATCTAGTGTAACTTCTTGCTATAATTTTTTTTTCTAATACAATGAATCGATGATTTTGCTAGACCTTAACTTGGATTTGATATTATAGCTTTGGATTCAAAATGGTTCCTTCTTTTAAACAGATAAGCAGAACAGATTTTATCATTATTTCTTTCTTGCCATTATTTCTTGTATTACCTTAAAATATATATATATATATATATATATATATATATATATATATATATATATATATATATAGTGGACACAGATACTTGCCTGACACGTATCCATGCTACACTTGATTACCAACCTATCTAAATGCATATTAATATGTTTGATGTTAATTTCTCAAAATCTCAATATTTCTAATATAGTACAGTATCAGTGACTAGTTCTCTGTTTTCTAGATTAAATTCGTAAATTAAATATAAATTCCATGTTATTAGTCGTTGTTTACATCACTGCACATGTATGTTATATATAGGGTTTCAAGTTTTAAAGAAATTGGTTGAGTTTTGTGTTTGAATTTGTTAAATCTGAGACTGTGTGCATATTAACCCTTTAAGCCTGAATTCTAAGAGATTAGTCAATTTGCAGTTTTTTTTAATGTAATGTTTTGAGCCGTATACATTGTTGTATGTAGGGATATAATGTTAGGTTTCATACTCTTATATGTTAGGTTGTGGTTGTGGTAAACGTTGGGTTGGTTTTGATGTTCGAATTTCTCCAAAATCCTGAAAACTGAATACATGTTAACATTTTTACATTGCTTTCAAATGTGTAGTTCAATTTTGGATTAATATGTAATGTTGAACTAAACTGAATGATTGAACCCTTCATTTCAAGTTTTAACCCACGTACACTTGACACTCAACACTAATGTTCACAACTGCCTTGTAAACCTAACCCTTCATCTCCATGTTATGTTCATAAATCTATATAGATATATATAGTTTATACATACATGTTATAATGTATACAGATACATAATTAAATCTCTACCTCTCTATACATATAGATATAATATATATATATATATATATATATATATATATATATATATATATATATATATGGTTAGCCATGCATGTTATGAGTAAATAGCTTGTGCCTTGTAGACTGTTTAACCAATATGCCATGAATAGTGTAACTTGATAGCTATTGTTTTGAGACCCAAATCCTCCTATACACTTTCATGTATATTTTACACACACAAGCCTACTATCTAACCATATGAACGTGTCTACAAACACCCATACACACACTAACCACATAACCTTTACATAATGTTAGCTTTTCTCTCTCTAACACTCTTTCTTTCTATATATATTATATTGTGATTGGATTCAATGCTATTGACTTTCGTTCCTTAAACTTTTGGTTTTGATTTTCTTAAATAGTACCCCTTTATAGATGATTAGTAGTTATCGTATTTTATTTTCTGATAAGTACCAGTTTTCATATAGAATGATAGACTGCCTTACAGCCTTGATGATTGATGTACTCTTTTTCTTCAGTATGGCACCCATGACCCGAGCCCGTCGTCTGAGAGCCGCTGCAACTCCGGATATGACTGGGAGCGTGCTCCCACCTCCTATTGCTCAGGAGGTAGTGACCCCTCAGGCTGACCCAAGGGTAGTGGCACCTTCTGCCATCGAGGAGGTGTTTGCATCCTCACCAGAGAGTTTCCCTCCACCACCTGTTACTCAGGAGAGAGCTGCAGTCTCATCTGAGACCAAGAGTCCTTTCCCGCCTCCTCCTCTGCCTCCAGGAGCGGTACCCCGTACCATACCCTCGGCATGTTTGTTTCCTGACGGAGCTCAGATATCCAGACTTCTTCGGGATGTGTTGGAGGCACAAAGAGTTCAGGCTGAGTTCCTGAAGGAGCAGGGCCGGGAGATCCAACTGCTGTGGCATTTGGTACATTCAGGAGGAGAGCCTAGTTCTAAGAGGACGAGGAGTAGTGTATACCCAGAGCTCCATGAGCACCCAGACTATCAGCCTAGACCAGCCTATCCAGTCCAGACTCCTGTTCAGCAGAGGCTAGCTGAGAGAGTGCCTACCTGTACCTTCTGTAAGAAGCCTGGACATTTATGGGACTACTGTAGGAAGACACGAGGGGTGTGCCTGTATTGTGGGTCAGCTGCACACATGCTGCGAGACTGTCCTGCTATACTTATACCAGCCAAGACTCTGCCTTCGGGAGGGAGTTCCATCCACCAGACCTAGTTGGAGGTGAGTCCTTGACCTATACCTTAGCCAGTCTCCATAATTGATGCACCCTACCATATTGTAGTATGTTTTGATACCTTATGATTGCTTTTGATCTAGTATGACTAGAATGGCTAGATGAGACCTCAGACTGATACCACTTACCAAAATCCTATATGTTATCCTTCCAATTGCATGATTTAGATAATTTTTCTATTGACCTTAATTGTTGGGGTTTGACCTAGAAGGGGTACGATCATCTTAATTTCGAGGACGAAATTTTTCTAAGGTGGGTAGGATTGTAACACCCAGTTTTCCAGATGAGGGTAATTTTGTCATTTTGAATTTAATTGAATTTAATATATATTATTTGGAATTTAATATATTATTAAGAATGGTGTAATTTTAATATTATTTAATTGATTACCATGTATTGTGATTAGCCTAACTTGGTTTGGACCTAACCTAGATTAGTCATAGCTAGTCTTAGCTAACCATGGTTAGTGTTAGTTAGTATTCATTAGAATTATTGGAATTTAAGTAATTTTTAGTATAATTTAATTTAGTGCTATTCTTGACTTTGACTCATAGTGACTTTGGAGACTGTCCTACAAGCTAACCCTAGTCATGACCACTTGGTTAGGTTATAAAACCCTAGTTTAACCTAAGTTAATGATACTCTAGTCATTAGGATTAATTTGGGGAAATAGAGATAATGAATAGGTTGGTTAATGACATGATTTCATAAACCATGATTTATGGCTTAAGGCCCATAGAGGCCCATAACCCAATTAGTGAAACCAAAACCCTAACCCTAGCATTTATGGCCAGCCACTTTGGTATTCCCCCTCCTATTTAATGTCTCTACCACTTAGGGCTAGCCTCCTTTAGGAATTTGCAAGTTTGGAAAATAGAGGTAAACCCCTTTCTTCCCAAATCCATAACTCCTCCATTTGAACTCCTTTTTCTTCCTAATTTCTTGCAATAGATTCTAATCTCTGTGAATTTGATGGCTATGGTGAGAAATTTCAGCGAAGGGGCAATTTGGAAGGGTTTGGATAGCTTGAGGAACAACTCTCTTTGAAGCTTTTTAGGCATTTTCACACACCTAGGTAATTCCTAATCCTCTCCATAAAATAGTGATTTAATTGCATGAATAGGAAGCCCTAGGAATACCCTAACTGTTGGTTTAGACATTGTTAGGATTCGTGTCCAATACGTGTCCGTATCGGACACGTATCAGTGGGCATACTAGGTGTTCGACGAAATGCCAGAACCCATTCGATTTGCAAATTTTGCAAATCTACTTGAATAGAGTCCTAGATCTAAGTGTGTAGGTTATTTTCTATGACAAGTGTCTGGTATTTTAGTGTCCTATTGTGTCAGAAATTCATGTTGGACACGCTGTGCACACACGTACACTGTGTCCTGCATCACGGGGTTGATAACTCCCGACACAGGACACGTGGACACGCCAAAATTGATAAAAATGATGGGCCAATGTCTGCCACCATCCTCCCAATGTTTGGGTTGATATGGTTGCGTGTGCGAAGAGTTCTCCTCCCCGCACTGGCCGTGCGGCCTGTCGATTTCGCGCGCAAAGCGCTGCTGATACACAACCGTATCGGACACGACACGTGTCGTGGATACTGTGCAGGCAGTCCTAGGGGTAGCCCTACCCCTGGCGCATGTGTACGCAAGGCCACGTGTCACCATGTGGCCGGTGTCACGTGCGGGACACGCATGCACGCGTGCACGAGCCTGTGCACGAAATGTGCACCACAGGGTTTCCTGTCTATGTTCTGTTCATTTGGACACTTCGTGTCCACTCTGGTGGACACGAATGACACACCTAGACAGGTCTTCTTGTGAGGAACACTCAGCACACACTGATTTTGGGTTTTCGATTTCAAATGGGTTGAATTTTGTCGAGCTTCCCATTCTCTGATACACAGACTTATGTTTTCAAATTTTCTGGATTTAAATGTGTTCAACCCATTCTTTTATGATTTAAATTGCCATGTTCAATGCACTTACACCTGTATTAGTTGCTGCTAGGATTTCACACATGAGTTTGGGCTTCGATTGATTTTTGTTTGGATTTTCTAATGTAGGTTGGACTAAAATAGTCGACTGATACACAAGGTCACTGTCTGAATATCTGAACTTTAATTCCCTGTTTAAACACGATTTTTATTGATGTTAATTGCCATTTTTTGATTCACTTACACATGTATAGTTCACTGATAATGGTAGTTTAAGGCTGTGTTTGAGAATTTAGGTTTTTGATTTGGTTTTGGAAGTGTTGAACTGCTATTGTTCACTGTCAACTGAATACACAGTGCACCCTCAAATTTCTGATGTTTAATTCCATTTCAAATTGATCCTTAATGTGTATTTTTCATATTTGAGTTCACCACATGTGTATTAGTCTATTACAAGATTGTTTACAGATTTGGAATTTGGTGTTGCATTTCAAATGGTTTCAATAGGATGAATAGAATTCGAGCATTGAGTTGGACTGTATGTAAACTGATACTTACCTTCAGTTTGTGAATTGATTTCCATTTCCCTTTCTTCAAACTGAATTCGAAATTGTTTATTGACTGGTATATTGAATTGTCATTTTTATTTTATATACGTATTGGTACACATTGGTTTGGGTTGGCTAGTAGTTATATGACACTGTCATTTGATTCATTATTTAACTGTCAACCAACCTGAGAATTGATTTCCCTTTCTTAAACTGTCGAATTGATTTCATTCCTTTTTAAACTGATTTTGAATGATCAATTGAATGCTAATAGCCATGTTGGTTCACTGTTAAATCGATTCCATTTCCTTCCTTAACTGAGAATTGAATTCCTTCCCTTTAAACTGAATTCGAATTCGAATTGTTGTTGGGGTTTTGGTGGTTGAACTGTCTAGTGATTTCATTGTTTAACTGTCTAAATTTTTCCTATTAGAACTATCAATGTGACTCTATGTGACACTCACTTGGTTAATTTCATATAAGCCAATTTGCCATATCCCTTACTGTCATTTCAAATTCTGAACACACTCACTTATTTCTTCACTGTTCTCCCAGGCTTACACATGCCACACTGCTTTTATTTCATTTTCACACACAGGTTTACACATGTAGTACACTATTCCTATTCCTATGTGACACCACTGTTCACAGGTGAACACCACACTTTAATTCCATTGTATTACACCACATTGTTTTCCTATTCCTCTCGACACACACATGCTATTCATATCACACCCTCATGACACTACCACACTGTTTTCCTATTGACACATGCTCACATGTACACACACACACATGTACACAAGCACATGATTTCCGTCTACCTATCACTCTAGGTATACATGTACATATATATATATTTATATATATATATATATATATATATATATATATATATATATATATATATATATATAAATATATATATATATATTTTATATATATATATTTATGTATATATATATTTATATATATATATATAAGCTGCATATTCATGTGGCCTATATAATTATAATGTGGATATTATATTAATTTAGATATATTAATATATGTGTATATGTGAATATGTGGGTTGGTATAGGCATGATATAGCATATGGCTCATTGCCTATGGGTGTAGCTTGAATGCCAGTATAGGGTATAGTTGACTTGTATAGTCTAGAAATGGTGTGTGCTTGCTAGAATAGACTAGTTAGGCTTAGTGAGACTTGTTTGGCTTAGGCTTGACCTAGTTGACCTAGTTTGACTAGTCTAGTTGACTAGAGTTGACCGAGAGTTGACTTTAGTCCAGTTTGACCCCAAACTTCATGTAGATGCATTGTAGCAGTCTGTTATATTATTTTGGACTTGTAGTGACTTGTACGGTTCTATAGGAGTCAGACACCACTCCTCGGACAGTAGATACTCTACAGATACTCAGGATACAGGCGAGTACATTCTCTGATCATTTCATATCTTGTTTAGGATTATATTTCCTGCTTTAGATTACTTTACATGATGCTGACACATTGGTAACATGGATTAGTACTATATGGATCTTGTCGTGCGATGTTATCCCCTTAGCGGATACATCGGGTATTCGTGTTCGTGTACTTTATCGTGAGCATCGTGTACTCCTGTATTCGTGACATTCGTGTACGAAATGTGTGAAATCGTGTATAATCATGTATTCACATGACCTTCGTGTACAATAACATAACTTGGCTAGATCCTTGTGTGTTGATTGGGGCGGGGGAGTAGAAGTGGTTATGTAATCAATCCAGTAGATTACTCGTGTACAAACCTCTGTAGATTACTCGTGTACAACATCGTGTCGTTTACATAACCATCTTGTGCTCTGAATTACTAGTTACTGTTAGTTCTCTATATACGGTAGCTATTTATTTACAGTCTTCCTTTGTCATCATGTTATTTCTTCAGTTTTTTGTATCTTACTCTCTAGCATGTTTATATTTCCTAACCTGTTATAATTTTTTTGAGATGTACTGTACTCGCTCATGTCCTGACTGGACCTGTTGAAAATTTTACAGTGAATGATGAGGCTCTGGTGTCTACCCCTCATGGTGCAGCTTAGACAACACTTGTGACTTGGACCCACTAGCAGTTGATGACACTCCCCTAGATTATGATGTCTTTATTATCTTTTCTGGATTACTGTATTGAGATTCTGAGATGTTATTTGGGATATGTATTTATTTAGACACTTAAACTTCTGGATGGTATCTTTGTGTCTTCTTCTGTTCTGGTTATTTATCTATCTATCTATCTTTTCATGCTCTACCTTAGATGTGATTGAGACTGTATCTGCTATGTCACCTCCATTCGGAGATTATATATTGTACATGTACCTTTATATTGTTAGATGTTTGACCTAGGACAGCGTTCTACCACCGACACTACGACGTAGGCTGGGCGTTGTTACGTGCTCGTACCCTCACAGTGGGTGCGGGTCGTGACAGGTTTACAATATGTTTATGCTAAATTATAAGAGGTCGATATTTTGTCTTATTTGCATCAGAGTCTGTAAAACCAAAGCATGGCCACTTAACGGACTAAGTATAGGCATGGTAAGCCAAATCGGTGGAATAATTCAACGAAGCACGAAGTGCACGAATGGCTAAGTCAGAAGAGTTAGCCGTGTAACAAAGTTATAAAATCAAGCCATATTGGCTCGACAAAACGATAAGGTATATCGGCTAAGGTGGTAAAACTTTGACCCTTCTTTCTTACTTCATCATGCCTAAATAAAATGTACCGTTGTATGCTAAGTTAATCCTATCGAGACTATGGACGTGGCTCAATTGAAAGACATCATAGTTGTAGAAGCATGGAATTTCAGAACCAGAAACTCTATGCCCCAGACTACATACGCCACAGCTTGGACAAAGTACTTCACAGCAAAAAGCAACAAATATAGAAATTGAAAGAAGACTTTTTATTTAACATATAAAAGTCTATTACATGTCTAAGAAAGACTGTACAAAGGAGAATTTCTACAAAAGAAAAGATTCTAAGCCTACAGCTAGCAGCCAACATCCGCCCTCAAGTAGGCGCAGCAATCAACATGCGTCCTCAGCCAGGCGCATCCCACCATGCGTCCTCAGCAAGGCGCATCCTTTTCTGAAGCTCAGTTATGTGCATCCCAGTTATGTGCATCCCTTCAGCAGCCCAGTTATGTGCCGCTCTTCCAGCCAGGCTCACCGCCGTCTAAATGCTTCGACTAATGAAGCATTTATTGAGCAGAACGAGGGTGGCAATCAACCCACTAGCCAAGGAAGGGAAAAGAACCACAAGCCAACCTGTGGCCAGGGGAGGCTTCGAAAGAGCCTCCAAACACCAAGGAAGACCGTGATCAAAACCGCGGCCAAAGGAGCAGCTTTCAACACAACCAGAATGGGCTACACCCATTTTGAAGGAAGAAAGAGCCACCAAAGCCGCAGCACCACCATTCCGATCTACGGCTCTTCCTGCACAACGAAGACGAGGCTCGAGCATCCCTATCTTTGGATGCAACAGGCACCTTCCGCCTACCTCAAGACAGTCTTCGATCTCATGCGGGCGCATCAATTCAAGATGAACCCCGCTAAATCCTTTCTTATGGTTTCTAGCGGAAAGTTCTTGGGTTTCATCATCACGACGAAAGACATTCATGTCGATCCCGAGAAGACCAAAGCTATCCTTGATATGGACCCTCCGAAGAACCTTCGAGAACTTTGAGGACTACAGGGACGTCTGGCATACATCCGAAGGTTCATAGCAAACCTTTCCGGCAAATGTCAACCCTTCACCCAGCTCATAAAGAAGGGAGTCTCTTACGTCTGGACAGAGGAGTGCCAAAAGACTTTCGACGACATCAAGGCCTACCTGACGAGCCCACCAGTCCTGGTGGCACCCGTCGTCGGCAAACAGTTTCTCCTCTACGTCCGAGCCATGGATCACTTCCTCGGCGCTCTGCTGGCTCAGAACAGCGATACAGGCTATGAGCAAGCAATCTACTACCTCAGTCGAACTCTGATCGGGGCCGAACACCGGTACAACCCCGTTGAGAAAGAGTGCTTGGCTTTGGTATTTGCCATCCAAAAGACTCGACATTATATCTCGGGGCAGACAATTCATGTCATTTCCCGAGTCAATCCGCTCAGGGTCCTCATGACGAAGCCAGGATCATTGAACTCCCGGCTAGCCACATGGGCGATCTTCCTAACACCATACAACATGGTGTTCGTTCCGCAAAAAGCTGTTAAGGGTCAAGATCTGGCCGACTTTTTAGCTGCACACCCCATCCCAGAGTCCTCAAGACTCTATGAAGACATTCCGAATGAGGTCCAAGAATCAAATGTCGCTGAAGAAGGCTCCGTCTGGCGGATGTTTTTCGATGGTGCCTCAAGAACAAGCCCCAAAAGCCAAATCATTGCAGGAGTGGGGGTGGTATTAGTCTCCCCCGATCAGCTGGTCATCCAGCGTGCTTACTCCCTTTCAAAGCCGTGCTCCAACAATATTGCTGAGTACAGTGCGCTCATTATGGGACTCCAGCTGGCGCAAGAGCTGGGGGTGAATCATCTGGAAGCCTACGGCGACTCAAAACTCGTCGTAAACCAGATCAGAGGGCAATACGAGGTTCGCCATGAAGATCTGATCCCCTACCATGAAGTTGCATTGAACATCATTTCAACCTTCACTGGGTTCTTCATCGAACACGTACCTCGTCTACAAAATCTGGAGGCTGATGCTCTGGCTGGCCTCGCAGCCTCATTGGTGGCACCCTTCAGAACTCAACACTACGTCACGGTAGTGGGTCGAGACTTGGTCTGCCCTAAAAACAACCTGCGCTCACAAGTGGCCCACGCCATGTCAACGGGTGCCGGTGTTAACGTCCGAAATTGGAGATTCCCGTTCATCAACTTTGCTGTCTACGGAATTCTTCCAGAGGACCTGAAAGAACCCGTCTCAGTCAGGAGACGCTCTCTCCGATTCTACTTTGATATAACCACTAAAATTCTGTACCGACGCTCCTATGATGGACTTCTCCTTCGATGTTTGTCCAACGAAGAAGCAGCCGAAGCCCTTCGAGAAGCTCATGATGGAACCTGCGGGGCCCATCAACCTGGTCCTAAGTTGCAAGACCGACTGCGACGCATGGGCTACTACTGGCCGACCATGGCCGCTGACACTGTCGAATATGCTAAGAAGTGCCATGCGTGCCAGCTTCACACAGACTTCATTTATACACCGTTCGGACCACTACATCCTACAGTCGCCTCCTGGCCCTTCGAAGCTTGGGGAATGGACATTGTGGGACCAATCACCCCTCCTTTATCGAGATGACACCGCTTCATCCTAGCAATCACCGACTACTTCTCCAAATGGGCAGAAGCAGTTCCGCTGGCAGAAGTAAAAAGCTCCAGGGTGATCAGCTTCATCAAGCACCACGTCATCTACCGTTTCGGGGTACCCCGAAGGATCATCCACGATAATGGTCCTCAGTTCATCAGCCATGTTTTCAGCCGATTCTGTGACAAGAATCGTATTCAAAACGTGGCATCAACCGCCTACAATCCGGCAGCAAACGGATTAGCAGAGGCGTTTAACAAGACTATCGTCAGGCTACTCAAAAAGGTCGTGTCATCCAACAAACGCGACTGGGATGAAAAGCTCGGTGAATGCCTTTGGTCCTACCGCACAATGGTACGGACCCCGACAGGCAACACACCATTCTTCTTGGTCTACGGGAGCAAAGTGGTACTGCCTCTCGAGATCCAGATACCCTCACTCCGCGTAGCAATCACAAACCAACTCATAGAAGAAGACAATCAACGTCGTCGTCTGCAGAAATTGGAGGCACTTGATGAAAAGCGTATCCTAGCTCAATAGCGCATCGAACTCTACCAAGCCTGTATATCACAGGCTTTCAACAAGAAGGTCAAGCAGAGGACTTTTCAAGTAGGCGACCTGGTTCTGGCAGTCAGGAGGCCGATGGTGTTGACTCATAAAATACCAGGAAAGTTTGAGCCCAAATGGGAAGGACCTTTCATCATCGAGACGGTATACTCAAACGGTGCTTACCGCCTCGCCAAACCCAATGGGGACTTGTTCATGATGCCCATCAACGGTAAGTTCCTAAAGAAGTACTACTCTTGACATCTTTTCAGACATGTACTTCCACTCCATAAAATCATCCGCTTCCGGAACCCAGCTGTTCCGTGGCATCCTCCAGTAGAAGAGCAACCATGTCCACATTACCTCTGAGTTGTTCCCCTACGCCCTACAAGACGGAATCTTACACCCCGTAAGACTACGCTATCCTTCATGTTTACCACGTCCACATTACCTCTGAGTAAACATCCCGTACAAACAACCCCAGGTTGCCGTACATTGATCGCAGAACTTCTACGTCCACATTACCTCTGAGTAGTTCCGCGTATCCCCAAGAGTCATTCCTACCATGTCCATAACACCTCTGAGTAGGAAGGTTCTATCATTTGAACCCCATATTTGCCACGTCCACATCACCTCTAAGCAAACATGAGGATTCTCTCAAACTAATTATCTGTACCTAAAACCAAGGTACGCAAAAGATAATAGGTCCACACAAATTATCAAAGTTCATGACAAGCAAAAATGAACACATCACAGAAAATGGTGTACTTCTTTATTTCTAGAAAAGTAGAGTAAAGGATTACACTATCCTCAACAGGAGTTGCAAATACACAAAAAAAAGGCAGAGACTACAAGCCCTAAATATTCCAGGGTTGGCGGAAAGCTCTACAATTCGGCGTTTCAAGTCTGCCGCCCGAGTCTCCATAGTCGCCAAGACTCGACGTTCAGCTTTTTGACGCATCGCTTCAACAGCCTCAGCAGAAGTTTCATTCTCGTGCTTCTCATCAAGCTGCTGTCTCTGCTGAGCCAGGATAAGAGCCCGATGAGTGAAAGCCGCTTTCTCCTTCTTGAATGCTATGTGGTCAGCCTGGACACGTTCGGCGTCCAATAGGAGTCGAGCCCGCTGATCCTCAAGGCGGCGGATCTGGGCATCAATCTCCACGATATTAGCGTCCAACGCAGCCTGCGTCTTCTCTGTTTCCCGTGTAGACTGAGATAACCGCTCCACTGCAGCTTCAGTCTCAGCCACTTCGCGTTCCCAGACACTCACAGTGGCCTGGTAGGAAGACCCAGTCTCGACGAGCAGCTTCTCCTTCTTCGTATCTATCAGGACGGAGAGGTCATTTCGTTGGATGCGCCCTAATTCAGAAAGCCGCTGTTCCAACTCAGCCACTGTGGCTTCCAGAATGTCAGCCATATGATCGTGGCCCTGGTGAATACGGATCAGGTTGATATGAGGCAGTGCCAGAGTTCTTATTGTCGTAAAGCTCCCGTTGGCGTCCATCACTGCCGATACCCCCCTCTGCAGCATTTTATACACTGCCTCGATGAATTTCACGTATTCATCTGCATCCGCCAGCACCTGCGGCGTCATGGCAGGAGTTGGAGGAGCTGCTCTGGTTAGCGGACCGGAAGAAGACCCGCCGACCTCAATCCGCGAGGCTGGACCCTCGGCATCAACAGGCTCTTCTTCAACAGGGGCTTGACTACTAGCCCGAGGAGCCACAAGAACAGAAGAAGCCGAAACGGGCGTCGAGATAGTAGCCCAAGTAGAAGGAGCAACAGAGGGTTCCATCACACCCTTATCCTTCCCACACTCGGAAGAACCACCGACGTCAGCGGCCACCTTTTCAGCCCCAACGTCCTATCAACAACCAATACCTCCCCTGGCAGAACGGAGAGATCAACACTTGTCTCCTGACCCACCCCAGGAGTCGGGACCGTTAGACGAGTCTCATTATCAAATCCCTCTACAGGGACAGGATCTGTCGCTACCTCCTGATTGGTAGCCACCTCAACTTTCACCGCTGAGTCTGGGGTAGGGCCCGGCAATGATGCAGCCGACCTCCCCTCATCATAACAAGGAGGGGAATCAACCCTCTCCCCTGTTCCAACCATCTTTGTTGCCCCCGCAACAGGCTCTTGCAACTTTGGAGTGTCATCTGAAGACGACGAACTCCACCCCACTTCATCACCAGGAAGCCTCGTGTCTGCTAGACCCTCGGCATCCAAGGCCCCCGCTGCGGCCTTTATCACCTCGGAAGCTACTGCATCCTCAGTTTCCCTTTTGACATAATCTGGGGACGCTGGAATCTCCATGACAACAACATCCTCCGGATTCTCCTTCATGGGAGACATCATAGCCGGCAGGATGCGCACTTCAGACGAGCCCGCCATCTCCTTTGGCCTACTCCCACCAGATGTTGGAGTACGAGGCCGTCTTTTTAGCGGCTCCTATAAAAAGGAGAAGCATTTATTACATGAAATGTTAAACCCAAACCAGACTATGCGGAACATCCATACCTCTACAGATGCTGAATCCGATGACACCGTCGGTGACGATGTCTTCTTCTGCCTCTTTGACGTGGAAGAGCCAATTCCTGCACCCGTATATCGTTTCGGTTGGTCAACCGGAGGTTCGGCCTGACCCTCTGTGGACGCGGCAGGAGCATCTTGATGACCCACCTCTGGTGGACGGTGCGATCGAGCCCTAGCCGATACATGCCCAGTCACCGCTAACGGGGTGCCTGCAATGAGACTTGTCTCCCTATCATACCCGGAAGGTGCGGCAGCCATAACACAGTAAAACTTGGCGGCCGAGTAAAGAATGGGCGGCCGCAGATCCTGGACGGGCAGCGTAAAGCGAGCTCCAGTACATCCAGCATTATAGTAATGCCAAGCTCGTGCGCCATCCAACAAGCTTCCAGCATACCCCAGGGTGATACTAGGATTGTCCAACATCAGCTGCCCATAACCGAATTGTCGTGCAAAGCGGCTCGGTAAATACGGTTCCAGGAAGCACTGATTCCTGTTCCGATACACCAGATGGGAAGGCCGAATGCTTTACAACCAGCGGAATCTCCATGGAGGCAGAGCGGTGGCGCCTTCACCTGAATCTCTTAAGTCTTCGTTGGCCTCAAAACCGAAGAAGATTGGACCAATTTTGGTGATCTCCCATCCCTGAAGATGGGATATAACCCTTCTGCAAACAGGGACGCCAGTGTGCGACCAACTCCACTGGTGGAAAGGGCGGAGGAATGCATCTCCGGCCCTATAGTCTTCTTCTGAACCCGGACTCATTACATTGGGATGGTGTAAAATTAACCACTCCATCAAATAGTGAAACGGCAGTTCAGCGTACGGAAAGTTAATTTTCGACCTCGGTCATGAATCACATTTCCCGCGAACTCGCGTAAACCTCGCAGCAGGTTACATACCATTGCGGGGAATAGAGCCAAGCGCCGGCCAAAGACCAACTTCACAGCTGGCAGGATTAAGTTCCGGGTCACCCTCTCTACAGAGCCGGATCCGCCCGGGAAGACGTAATCCCGAAGCCAAACCATAAGATACGCGACCAATACTGCTTTCGACGACATCCGATGAGCAAGATGCCAGAAACAGCTGTAGGAGCGTTCATCCGACTGCTGGTCCTCGTTCTCCCAGGGATTCTTCTCTTCTAACTTATTCATCTCAGAGAGCACTACGCTACGAGAGAGCGCTGGCGGAGTGGAGAACTGCGAGGGATCCCCCTTGTCTTGCCTAAAGACGTAATCTCTCCAAACGGTCACATGAGGCTGCGACCCGCTCTTATCCCTTCTCTGCATATAGTAATGATGACTCGCCACTTCCTTAAAGATGGCCGTCATCTCCTCAGCCTTGTCCCCCAGGACTTGAAACTCTTCGTTGGTCGGAAAGTACTCTTCATAGGGTTCCGATCCCCAAGGGAGCTTTGATACCTCATACATCTCATGAAGTGCGAGCCCTAACTCCCCCACCGGAGTAAAAAGGTCCCGGTATGGATATCAAACATCTCCAAGAGTGCGAGGAACATATGCCTGTTAATGTCAACACCTGCCTGGGTAGCACGAATCGCGGCAGTCAGCCCAATATCTCGGAGCTCAGTCCGAAACTGCGATAAAACCCATAGTGTCAGTTTATCCCATTTGGAAGCATAATGACACCAACCCTCTACCTGAAACTCTCCTTTCGGGAATCAGCGTTCCATCAACAGCATGCAATGTGCAAAAGTCAAGGCACTATAAGCAAATATTTCGAGGAAAAGATCACTGTAAATGCTCCTAGGACGTAGAGTCCGCCAGGTGAAAGAAGACCCAGACCGCACTGCGGTCAAAGTATCTCTCTGATCGGAGGTAGAATCATTTTTGATGATGCCAGTCACCGCTCCCCCCTGAGAGGGAGTAAGATCCCAGGACATCCTCCTCTTGGAAGCAAGACGACAGAAGGCCATCAAAGGCCATCGACGTTCAAGTTGCTTAACGGTCATATGCACTCTTTTTGCTGTAAAAAACCAGTCTTCCTTGACCTTCAACACTGTTGCTTCAGTAAAAGTAAGGCGGTCCCCAAACAGGAGCTCAGGCTTCAAGATGGTCACTTTATCAGATGTGGCTGATTTTAAAACACCATGTTCTACCATCCGTTTGAGGAACCCATACTGCTGTTCCCGGATTTGAGTCATTCTCTCGGGATACTTGTCCAGCATAATAGCGGCTTGAGCAGGGTTTATCACTTCCTCATTATAATCTATTCCCGTCTGGCAGAAGGCAGCGTCCAGAAGCACTTCAATCAAGAGTGGGATAGGCATCGACACTAGCAAAGATTCAAAAAAATATTAGAAATAACAAAAGAATCTGAGTCTCATGAAAGGCGCGTAGCGCGTCTGAAAAAGAAGCTTCGGCGCATCATCAGGGTCTAAACCCATACGCGTCAGCAGTAGTGCCTCGGCGCATCATCAGGGTCTAAACCCATGCGCGTCAGCGGTAGTACTTTGGCGCATCATCAGGGTCTAAACCCATGCGCGTCAGCAGTAGAGCCTCGGCGCATCTTCAGGGCTTAAACCCATGCGCGTCGGCGGCAAAAACCTTGGCACATCATCAAAGACTCAAGGTCTATGTGCGTTGGTGTACGTAAAATGAAACTTACCAACCACCTCCGACCGAACTTCGACAGGCCGACGAGGAACATCAGTCGTCGCAGCTTTCACAGGTTCTTTTCCTTTGTCCTTGCCAACACCGCCGCGAGGAGTCTTGGGAGCCATTCTTTGAGAGAAGAAAAGTTAGGGTTTTTGAAGAAGAACTCTAAAGAAAGCAAAAGCAAGGAGAAGAAGAACTCTCTCTCTCCATCTCTAGCCTATTTATAGGGCTTGGTCGTACTCATGAACCGATGATGTGTGATCTCAGCCATCGCCTCGGGTTCTGTAAAAAGATAACCACAAATAAAACCAAAAAGATCATCATTAATCTTTTTCGGTTACCGAGGCGTCATCATTTGCACTAACTGAGCGGAGCTTGCGCCCCATCACTGACGCACGGAGTATCTATGCGCCCCGACGGTCATGTGCCACCACTACCATGCTTCTTATTCAAAGTATTCCAAAACTTATCCAAAAGTTTTGAAAACTTTGAAGGGGGTCTTGTAGAAACATGGAATTTCAGAACCAGAAACTCTATGCGCCAGACTACATGCGCCAGAGCTTGGACAAAGAACTTCACAGCAAAAAGCAACAAATATAGACATTGAAAGAAGACTTTTTATTTAACATATAAAAGTCTATTACATGTCTAAAAAAGACTGTACAAAGGAGAATTTCTACAAAAGAAAAGATCCTAAGCCTACAGCCAGCAGCCAACATGCGCCCTCAAGTAGGCGCAGCAATCAACATGTTCCCTCAGCCAAGCGCATCCCACCATGCGTCCTCAGCAAGGCGCATCCTTTTCAGCAGCTCAGTTATGTGCATTCCAGTTATGTGTATCCCTTCAGCAGCCCAGTTATGTGCCGCTCTTCCAGCCAGGCTCACCGCCATCTAAATGCTTCGACTAAGAAAGCATTTATTGAGTAGAACGAGGGTGGCAATCAACCCTCTAGCCAAGGAAGGGAAAAGAACCACAAGCCAACCTGTAGCCAGGGGAGGCTTCGAAAGACCCTCCAAACACCAAGGAAGATCGTGATCGAAACAGCGGCCAAAGGAGCAGCTTTCAACACAACCAGAATGGGCTACACCCATTTTGAAGGAAGAAAGAGCCACCAAAGCCGCAGCACCACCATTCCGATCTACAGCTCTTCCTGCACAACGAAGACGAGGCTCGAGCATCCCTATCTTTGGATGCAACAGGCACCTTCCGCCTGCCTCGAAAGCCCTCGACTCCGACTTTTGGATGTAACAGTCACCTTCAAGTGCATTAGCGAAGACACTACGTCGTATCTCGTCAACAGAATGCATTCGAGTACACAAGTTCATGTCGGAAAGACGTGAGAGAACGAGAAGCAAACCCTCTCTCCATGCCACTATTTATAGGCTGGGCAAATCAAACCCATGCGCCAAGTGGATGGCTCTCCAAATTCCGTGTAATGAATTTGCATTAAATGGATGAACCGGACGCTTCGAATTCAGCTAAGTCAAAACGGCTATTTAAAGCACTCGAAGAACGTAACAGTCGCACCAAAAGACGTGTCAAAGCGAAGCGGATGTGCCGACCAGACCGCACATCACACAAGACACGCCCTTCAATATCAAGCGCATCACACAGACGCGTCTTTCAGCACCAAGCGCATCACAGGGGATGCGCCCCCATATGCCTAGTGGAACGCCAACCGACGCGCCCACTCAACTGTCCATCGAATGTCACAAATATTAAATTCTGAACTGACAGAGTTGGCAGCAGGCCTCCCGAAGTCTGAACAGTCGGCAGCTTTTTCAGAAGACGAAGCATCGCCAATATCAGCATCATCATTACTTCCCTTTGACGGCTACTGCCACGTGGCCACCCAACCATCTCGTATGCGCCTCCGCAGCCATGCGCCCAACTCTGCATACGCCTCAAAAGCTGTGCGCCTCAGACTTTCTACTGATCCCTAAAGATAGAAGGAAAGTCACCATTAAAACTCTGCATGCGCCTCAAAAGCCATTCACCCCAGACTTCTTTCTGATCCCGAAAGACAAGAGTAAAGTCACTATTGAAGCCTCGCATGCGCCTCAAAAGCCATGCGCTCAGAATGGTTCGTGACTCCTAAAGGTTACGAGCCAAAGTCTCCTCATGCGCCCAATCCTAGGCGTATCCTACCAGATCATTCCCCACCAAATCCGAGGTCTCCGAGCCATGGGTCGATGACACGTGTCCTTTGACTTGACTCATCCAAAATCTCAGCAACAGAAAGATCTTCTCCTATGCTACGTGCCGGCTCACAACAGCAGTATGAAGAATTCAACCCCTCAATCAGGGCGCATCGTCCATTTGCCTCCATCAGCAATCAACATGTGGCATCCCCGCGTACAGGTGCATCCTACATGCGCGCATGAGCAGCCAGTCTGCAGACTATATAAAGAGAGGGACCATTTCCTTCTTCCAGAACCCACCTACGTACACACATACCTACCTACAATGAACGCACAGAGACTTCACACCACCAGAAAGACTGATCCAGACACTCAAAGTCTTCCTCCTCTCAGCAAGCTCCAGCACCCAGAGCAATCCAGACCTTCAGAGAACCGATAATCGTCGTCAGATCGTCAAAGGAGTCAACGCATTACCACTCACTCCATCGGCATAAGGGACCCAGATAAACAAAAGTGTACTCTTAGGACTACATCTAAGTCCTATATTGTAACACTGTTCTGTTTGTATTGAAATTTACAATCAAAGAATTTTAATGGCAAATAATAGTGCGTGTCCAACACTAGATAAAACAATTAAATTGAAATATACATCAAATGTACGAGTCACCAATGAACATCGGAGTACTACAAGGATGAGTGCCTTGGTGCGCCAGCCATATGAACATAGGATAACTATATCGACGAGTGCATCAAATGCATGTGCCAAAAGGCGTTTGTCACATCCCAGAACCAGAATACTGGAGAGCGGGGGAATGACTCAGCCAGCTACGTATTACGGGAAGTTGAATACCGTATAATACGATCAATGCTGTCTAAAAGACGAGGGGGTGCATACTACATAAAAGTCTCACTATGGTTATTTCATATCTATTGTCTCAATCATTGAAATAAGAAACAGAAATAGAGAACATGTAAGATAAAGCAGTAAGGCATCCCAAACTCTCAGTCAAAATGTTCTTGATATCTGGCTTTACAAAACATAGCCAGATGATGTAGCAAAGTGAACACAATTGTTATCAGCTGCAGTCTAACTTAATTATGATTATGTAAAAGTAAGTACAAGACAGTCCGACTAACATGTCGATGCCAAACGGTAAGGTATTAAGTAAATAACAAAACGAGCGGGGAAGTAAGGAACCCACTCGAGTCCTCCTGCGATCATCCCTCTAGTATTGACCATCTTAGAGGTGGAAGTAAGCTGAGTCCTCGGGGACCGACTCTAAATCTGGTCATACAAAACCAGAGAGGTTAGACCTCCAATAGCAAGTACCACAAGGAAGCACGATATGAGGAATTAAAACCAGTAATAAGAGAATATGATAAGTAGATCTCTGCTTGCCACAGGGATTCACATAACATCACGATACTTCGAACCAACCTCCCAACCAAACAAGGACAGAAGTTGGCCCGTCATGCCCTGATATTCTGATCATCTCAGTTAGGTAACAGAGTAGGTACAGTACACAAACAAATCAATTTAAACGGCCATGCAACTACTATGGCTTGCTACTGTGAGTTCTAAGTTATCCTGGAATTATGCAATAAAGGATTCCTCAGTTTTTACTATGTACAAGCAAGGCTAGTTTACCCAGTCAATCAATTACGCCAATCGTGAATTAGACGAGTCCCAGCGGGACGCCCGTCATCAATATACAATATACAATAGATAATATAACCAGATACCGCTCCCTGCCCGTGTGGCAGATTTGCAGTATCTGTGGGGACCAACCGGCCTGTCGGGCACTACTAGTCCCAAGAGGGCTGCTATGTAAGAACTCGGGAATCCATTCTCTCCATGCAATCATTATTTTATTTAACTTAATAGTCTCTACGTTGAGTGAAATCCTATGCCGTGGATCATGGTCATTCAAATGAGTACTTCCGTACAGGTACAATATGCCTAACTCTACAACGATACCCGTGCGGTTAGGTTATAGGTCTTACATAGCGTAATACAACAATCAAAACTAACCATGGAATAATCATGCCTTGACCATCAAGTACACATGTTGGTTTGGTAAAAAAATAAAATAATTGAAGCCTGGATGTGTGCATGTATGTCAATATTCGGGATCGGCCAATCGATTATAATAGTTCATAGTTAATATGAACGTGTCTCATTCATTCAATTTAATAAGACGACTAGCCAGTCTCTTAGTTCCAACTAGGAACGCATGATCAATTATTAGTCAAGTAACAGTTCGTGACAAGGCATAAAAGTCAAATTAGTATTAAGCATGGTCGAGTCCATAACTAGTATAAAATAGTTGGTAACATATTCTTAAAGCCGAGAAAAAGATCTACAAATTTCATGTTGGGAGTTGGAAGAAATTCTAGCCACAATTTCATCAATTAGGACATATAACAGTCAGAAACAACCAAAATAGGCATTATTGGGCCTATTCTGCGACATGCATACGGACCAACTGCGACATGCAGCTCATGCGGCATATGCGGCCCAACAGCGATACCATATGCGCCTACTGCGGCATGCGGCTCATGCGGCTCAACTGCGACACCATATGCGCCTACTGCAACATGCGTCTCATGCGGCTCATTCGCGACACCATCATGCGCCTACTGCGACATGCGGCTCATTCGCGACACCATCATGCGTCTACTGCGACATGCGCCTCATGCGACTCATTCGCGACACCATCATGCGCCTACTGCGACATGCGCCTCATGCAGCTCATTCGCGACACCATCATGCGCCTACTGCGACATGCGCCTCATACGGCTCATTCGCGACACCATCATGCGCTTACTGCGACATGCACCCCATGTGGCTCATTCGCGACACCATTATGCGCCTACTGCAACATGCACCTCATGCGGCTCATTCGCGACACCATCATGCACCTACTGCGACATGCACCTCCTGCTGCAGATGAATATAGAACGAACAAAATACTTCTTCTATAACTTCCATAAAACAAATCAAAATCTAACTTTTCAAAAGCCAAACTTTAGTAGAATTAAATTCTCTACAACATGGAACCACTTATTTTCGAAAACACAATGTTTGATAGATCAAAACCCTAAAATTCATATGAAAACTAAAACTATGAAAACCAAAACTTAAAACTTAGATCTACACCCAACCATCCATGGAAATCAAGAACTTCAAGACCTAAACTTGTAGAGAAAGAGAAGATGAACAACATAGACTAAAAATAAATAGGGATGCATGAAATCCCTCATGGTGTGCAAGATGTACTTGCCTCTCACAAGTGGGTTAGGGTTTGGTAGAGGAGTAAAATGTGAATGAATGAAGAGAGAGAATGAAAGAAGAACTTTTATATCAAGGTCAAGTGGATCTCCACCATTCATTCTCTCTACCAAATCCAAGCCATCCATTCCTTTCCATGTTGAACCAAACCACACCAAGTTGGTTTACCATGAACCGAAATGAACCAAGAGCAAAAAAAGCAGAAAATAAAATACAGAAAAAATTAATAAGCGTGAAATTGAAGAATTTAAATACAGAACAAATGCATGATAAATATTAAATAAATACATTCAAGAAGTACACGTATAAAATACTTATTCTTGGAATGGAGAGTGACATCTTTACCCTCCTTAGAAAAATTCCGTCCTCGGAATTTTAGATCCAAGCAGGACAGAAATGACAGAGCTAGACTAATCTAAGTACAAGCAATTGGAGCAAGAAATCATTTTACGATGTCAACATCAAGTAACATATCTATGTTTAACAATCTACGACATCAAGCAATTCTACTCATAAGGTGACAAGCATGAGGAGTTAAGACAATCAAGGTATATAGAGAGAGATATACCTTGTGAGTCAAACAGGTGCGGATACCGTGATCGGATATCATCCTCGCATTCCCACGTTGACTCTCCTAATGAGTGATGACCCCAAGCAACCCGGATAAGGCTAATTGTTCGGTTCTTGAGTATCTTCTTTCTTCGGTTCAAAATGGACACAGGTTGTTCCTCGTAAGACAGGTTGGTACCAACAACCAGCTCAGAATGATCAAGGATATGGCTTGTGTCCGATACATACCTTCGCAACTGACATACATGAAATACATCATGCACCTCTCGTAACGAAGGTGGAAGGGATAAACGATAAGCAACATCGCCTATCCTATCAAGAATAATAAATGGTCCTACGTATCGCGGACTCAACTTCCCGCGAACGCTAAATCTAATGACCCCATTGGTAGGTGAGATCAGCAAGAACACGTGGTCCCCAACAGAAAATTCTAGCGGCCTACAATGCTGGTCCGCCCAATGACGATGCCGATCCTGTGCAACTCAAAGTCGCTCTCTAATTCCCTTAACCAATTCAACTGTCTGAACAATCATTTCCAGGCCTAACATCTTCCTCTCCCCGATATCATCCCATGCTAGTGGCGACCTACACTTCTTACCATATAGTGCTTCAAATGGTGCCATCTGGATACTGGCTTGATAACTGTTGTTATAAGAAAACTCAACTAAGTGCAGGTGGCTCTCCCAAGATCCTCCAAAATCTAGGGTGCAAGCTCGCAACATATCTTCTAGGGTCTGAATTGTTCTTTCTGATTGCCCATCTGTTTGGGGATAATAAGCCGTGCTAAATCTTAACTTGGTATCCAGACTATGATGTAAGCTCTTCCAGAAATGTGATGTAAAGCGGGTATCTCGGTCTGACACAATGCTGACGGGGACTCCATGCTGCCTGACTATCTGTTGCACATACAACTCTGTCAACTTTTCTGTAGATTGCCCTACTCTGAAAGGAAGAAAGTGTGCCACCTTTGTAAGCCGATCTACTATCACCCAAATAGCATCTTTACCACTTGGTGATCTCGGTAAACCGGTCACAAAGTCCATTGTGATGTGTTCCCACTTCCATTCCAGGATAGGAAGTAGTTACAATAACCCAGCTGGCCTCTGCTGTTCTGCCTTTACTTGCTGACAAACCAAGCAACGGGAAACAAATTTAGCTATCTCCCTCTTTATCCCGTTCCACCAGAAGTGCTGCTTGATATCTTGGTACATCTTGGTCCCTCCAAGGTATATAGAATATTGAGAACTGTGAGCTTCTGTCATAACCTCCTGTCTGATATCTCCACTAGGCACACATAGGCGTGATCCAAACCTAAGCGTACCATCTTCATGAATTTGCATCTCCTTTCTGAGTCCTGACTCACATTCTGCTCTAAGCTTCTAAATCCTTGGGTCCTGTGCCTAAGCTACCTTGATCCTATCTACCAAGTCGGATTGAACTTGTAAACTTGTTAGAACTCCTACATCACTGGAAAGTATAACTTCGATGCCCATCTCCTGAAGGTCTTCTAAGATGTGCTTCTCCGTTGTCAACATAAATGCGCCGCCTCTCCTGCTAAGAGCGTCTGCTACCACATTAGCCTTGCCTGGATGATACTGAAGCTCTACGTCATAATCCTTGATCAACTCCAACCATCTTCTCTGTCTCATGTTCAGCTCCTTCTGAGTAAAGATGTACCTCAGACTTTTATGATCTGTGTACATTTCTACTCGATCACCATATAAGTAATGCCTCCATAGCTTTAAAGTAAATACTACTGCCGCCAACTCTAAGTCATAAGTTGGATAATTCTTTTCGTGGTCTCGAAGTTGCCTGGATGCATACGCTATTACCTTCCCATGCTGCATAAGGACACATCCAAGTCCTTTACCTGACGCATCACAATATACAGTGAAACCTCCGGGCCTAACTGGCAATATAAGAATAGGCGCTGATATCAACTTCTGCTATAGATTCTCAAATGATGCCTGGCATTCTGCCGACCAGACGAATGGTACATCCTTTCGTGTCAAACGGGTCATAGGTGCTGAAAGCCTTGCAAAGTCTGATACGAACCTTCTGTAATATCCTGCCAATCCTAAAAAACTCCACACATTAGCTACGGTCTTGGGTACTGGCCAACTCTCTACTGCATCTACCTTCTTGGGATCTGTAATGCCTGTGGTTCGTAGTACGTATTTTGGAAATACGTGTACGTGTCTTTTCTTGTATTATTCCTTGTTTAGCTCTCGGCTTGGTTTAACTCTCGGTTTGGGTTGGCTTGGTTCGGCCGGCCCAATGCTTGGTTCATCATGGGCCAAGGGTGGAACACCTTAGCCTATGCTTCTCCTTCATTTCCACCACAACCCCCCCTCTTTATTATCCCCACCAACCTTCTCTCTCCTCCATAATTCTCATTTACTTCTCCTTCCCCCACCATTACTCTTCTCCACCAACCAAGAACACCATAGGCAAGTACAACTTGCTTCCACAAGAGAACTCCTTTTGATGGTTTCATTAGCTTCTCCTCATGATTCTAAACCACATTAGAACTTGTCATTTTCCATTTTGAGACTTTAATTCTTGTAGATCTAGAGTTTTGCTATTTTTGGATTTTTGGTGTTTTGATCTATTAAACTTGCTTGTTTTCAAGTTTTGATGGTTCCATATTTTAGAGAATTTCATTCTACCCAATTTTGACCTTTGGAAAGTTGGATTCGGACTTGTTTTGACCAAGATTTGGACAATTGAAGCTTAGATTCAACTTTAGAGTTCTTGCTATTCTTGCCATTTGGAGAAGACAGTGAACAGTGAGCTAGCTTTTTAGCTTATGCCACTGAGTCGTACGCTGCTCTTTAGCGAGCGTACGCTAGCCTTCGTACGCTGCTCTTTAGCGAGCGTACGCTAGCCTTCGTACGCTGCTCTTTAGCGAGCGTACGCTAGCCTTCGTACGCTGCTCTTTAGTGAGCGTACGCTCACCTTGATACGCTGCATGTTGGCAGCGTGTCTTGAGCGTACGCTAGCTTGAGCGTACGCGTGCCTTGGTACGCTAGCTTAAGCGAGCAAGGCGTACGCTGGCCCCTTTCGTACGCTAGCTCGAGCGTACGTAGTCTTGAGCGTACGCTAGCTTGAGCGTACGCTGACCTGTAGCTTGAGCGTGCCCTTGTGTACGCTGACCCTTGCGTACGCTTCCCATTGGAAGTGTATGGATCCTCTGGTACGCAGACCTGAGCATACGCTAGCCTGAGCGTAGCCTGGCTTGAGCGTAGCCTGATTACCCTTGATCTTCTCTAGCCCTGTATATTGATATTTTGTCATGAACTTGATAATCATGGATTTGTTTAATATGTTTGGAAATGATACCTGAGCATAACACGATAGCGACCCGTAGTGGTGCACTCCTAACATAATGACCTGACATGACCTGATAGTAGTCCATCGTGGCGTACTCCTGACAAGTACACTTGACATGATAAACTTGACATGTTATATTTTGATAAGCTGTTACGACGGCTACCTGATATGACATGACCTGTATAAATAACCTGGACACCGTGGGCGATTGTGCTTGTACAAATAATCCAGTCCTGTCTTGCACCATGTCTAGGAGGGGACTCCTGAGTACCACGGTCAGGAGTACCTACTAAAATGGACTAAGGTTAACAACTAGATTAATACATTAGTCATGAAGAGATTTTTCAGCTACAGGCAATCCCGTTACCTGGGCGCGCTTGGGATCTGTAGCCTGTCGTCGAGTAGGGCATATTTCTAGCACACTGTCATGTGTTGCACCCTTCAAACTGCTTAAGAGTACATGCGTTTCCTGGACGATGTACCCACCTGAATTCAACCCTAATCTCTCGACCTGGGTGACCTGGATGGTCTGCAGGGCTTGTGGCTGTGGAATAATCTCACTGCATCTTGTTAGTAATTAGGCTTGTGACATCCCTAGTTAGTTAAAGTATCAAGCTGTAGTTCTTGTTTGGCCGTGAAGTGATTGGATGGAGTCTAACCAGTCTAGTCTTGCCCTGACCCTGTTCCAGACTATTGAATGACCAGAATGCTTGTATTTATTTTACCGATAAATGGTGAGAAACCAAGCTCCGTTCAGACGAAGGGTTACAACCCCGGTCCTTGTTTGGTTTACGGGTTGTAACCTGGCTATCTGAATAGTTCCATAGTTATCTCGTCGTATATCATCCTGATATGTTTCCTTTTATTCCAGTCCTTATTTTATTTATATTTATATTCCTGTGCTGATTGCTGGTTTTAGTTCTTAAGTGAAGCCTCCTTTGTGGCACTTGCTCTTTCTGGGGTCTGACCCAGCTGGTTTTGTGTGGCCAGATTTTGGAGCAACTCCAGAGGATCTACCGACTTCCCAGCTAGATGTTGGCCACTAGACGGAACCCTGGCAACGAGTGGATTATTTTTGGCTCTCCCGCTCTAGTGTAAAAATATTCTTTTGAGGCATTTAGCCGACGAGCACCTGTTTAGCTCGATTGCACTTACTTACTGTCTGCCTACGGGCTGTAACATGATTGACAAATCCTAGGGTTGATCATGTATGACTAAACTCTTGCTAGTCCTAACATTTTGTAACGACTAGCTTCATGATCAGCTGAATATGTAATATTTGGGACGCCTTATTATTGTATATTTAATGATCATACATCTTGTGACTCTTACTTACTTGCTTATGATTGAGACACTAGGCTTGTTCATGACCTTAAGAGACTGTTGGCTTGTAGATAAACCCTCATGTATCCTAGACAGCCGTGACCGTATAGCGAGATGGAATCTATTTCAATATACGTAGCTGGCTATGTCTGCCCCCGCTCTCCAGTATTCTGGTTCTAGGGCGTGACATGGTTTAAGTGGTGGCCCATGCAGGTCTTGTAAATCAAGATATGTGAGGGTTTACCGAATAGATGTCTCAATCATTATTCATCCTTGATCTCTGCTCGTATCTTCTGAATCCCTGGATTTTTGTCATGATCATATGCTTGTATCGTTGATCTGTCCTGGTCCTTCCTTATTGTTCTCTATGTCGTCTTCTTCAGCGGTATTGTTCGTGGTCCTACCGACCAGCAAGGCGGAGCACCTCCCGCGGACCAGCAGCAACCTGGAGATCAAGCCCAGCATTCCGGAGTAGCCTCCAGAGTCGTGCCTTCTGGCGGAGAGCCACCAGTCCAGCCAGTTCAACCTGTAGAACATGATGACGGCACTTTGGTAGGACTCGTCAGGACCTTGATAGCTTCCCAAGATCGGCGTGGAGATGCCTTGCACCAGGCAGTGACGGATACTTTGACCCGGGGTGGTCATCATGGTAACAGCGCTGCCAACAGCTTCAAGCGCTTGAACCCTTCCTTCTTTGACGGTAGTGAAGATGCTATCGTAGCAGATGCATGGCTTCAGGACACAGAAGTGATTCTAGAAGCAGCCAGGACCCCAGAGAACGAGAAGGTGGCCGTTGTGCGCCTGCAGTTGTTAGATCTTGCCCGCAGCTGGTGGGCAGCACAGGCCGTTGGATTAGCAGCCCCCATTGCTTGGGCAGTATTCCGAGAGAGATTCCAGACCAAGTATTTTGATGCTGTAGCTCGGTACGATCTACAGACGAGGTTCACAAATCTGAAGCAAGGAGGCAGGACGGTCGACGGATATGCGATCGAGTTTTCTAGACTCAGTCGGTTTGCTCCCACCATGGTGGCAACCGAGTATGATAGAGCCCAGCGGTTCCAGCAGGGACTTCACCTGGAGATCTTGTTGGCAGTTGAGCAGTTTGAGCATCAGACTTTTGATGCAGTCTTGAGAGCAGCCCGGAGGCATGAGTATACCTCCTAGAGGATTGTGGATAGGACCGGAGGTCGGAAGAGATCTCACGGCCAGATGAATCAGTCTTCAGCACCGGCCCCGGCAGCCAGGGCTTTGACTATTGGAGCTCCGAGGCGAGCGGCCTCAGTAATGTCGGTTCAGCATTCAACTCCGACGCACCCTCAGCAGCAGCAGAAGCAGAAGCAATCTTCTGCAGTGGGTTGTTCTCATTGTGGAAAGCCAGGCCATTTGGTGGCAGAATGTCGCAGGGCACAGGGATTGTGTCTGGCTTATGGAGCACCAGACCATAGGGTTGGATCCTGCCCGAACAAGGGTGGTTCATCCTCGTCCCACCTTTCTAGTTCTTCGGTGAGAGGACCCCCACCGGTCCAGCAGCAGCAGCAGCAGTATCCATTGCCGAGGCCCTTGCCGCCTCAGTTCCAGGCGTTTCAGCAACAGAGCCCCCAGCAGTATGCGCAAGCCCAGGCCTTGAGTCAGAGTAGGCAGCGAGGGTTTCAGCAGAGGGGACCTGCACCCCGAGGGCATGGTCAGGCCATGATGATGACCGTGGAGGAAGGATTGGCACCAGGAGAGGTAGTGGCAGGTACTATTCTCGTCAACTCCTTTCCAGCTTCAGCTTTATTTGATTCTGGTGCATCGTATTCTTTTATGTCTGTACGATTCGCGACACGGGTAGGATTGGAGCCCGAGTCATTATCAGTAAGGCTCAATATACTTACTGGTAACGGACTTATGGGAGTAGATAGAGTGTTTTCCTCGTGTCATATCGTAGTTAGCGGTAGGGAATTCCCCGCTAGATTGATAGAATTCCCGATGGCCGATTATGATGTGGTCTTAGGGATGGATTGGTTGAGGAACCAGTATGCTAGGATAGACTGCCATATTGGTAGGGTTGTTTTTAGCATTCCAGGAGAGCCGGAGTTTTCTTTCTCTCGAGGTGAGGTTGAGTCATCTCCTCCAGTATTGCGGATAGCAGTAGCAGCAGTTTAGTTGCCCAGGATAGTGGATGAGTTCCCAGATGTTTTTCCAGAGGAGCTTCCAGGTATGCCTCCGGAGCGGGAGATCGAGTTCACTATAGACTTGATTCTAGGGACAGCCCCAGTATCAGAGAGAGTCTACAGGATGGCGCCATCAGAGTTGAAGATATTGTACAAGATGATTGAAGAACTCAGAACCAAGGGATTCATTCGTGCTAGTGGATCGCCTTGGGGAGCCCCGATGCTTCTTGTGAAAAAGAAGGATGGTACGTCCAGGTTATGTGTTGATTATCGTACCTTGAACTCAGTGACAATCAAGAACAGATACCCTTTTTCGAGGATAGATGACTTATTTGATCAACTCAAGGGGGCTTCAGTATTCTCGAAGATTGATTTGCGCTCAGGTTATCATCAGATCAGAGTCAGAGAGCAGGACATCCCGAAGACAGCTTTTAGATCGAGATATGGGCATTGGGAGTTCCTTGTTATGCCTTTTGGGGCGACAAATGCGCCGACAGTATTCATGGACCTCATGAATCGTATCTTCATGCCTTACTTGGATCAGTTTGTGATCGTGTTCTTGGATGACATTCTGGTCTACAGCAAGAGTGAGGCGGATCATGAGCAGCATCTCCGTGTAGTTCTTCAGATTCTCAGGGAGCACCAGTTATATGCCAAGTTTAGTAAATGTGAGTTCTGGCTCGATCGTATTTCGTACTTGGGTCATATCATTACTCGAGGAGGAGTAGAAGTGGATCCCCAGAAGATTGTAGCTATTGAGTCATGGCCAGTACCCAGCACAGTTTCAGAGGTTCGTACTTTTCTTGGATTGGCCGGCTACTACCGGCAGTTTATTTCGGATTTTGCTCGAATTTCAGCACCATTGACACAGTTGACCCGCAAGGATGCGCAGTTTGCTTGGACAGCAGAGTGTCAGAGTTCTTTTGAGCAGTTGAAGCGAGGATTGATAACAGCTCCTATTCTCACACTTCCAGATGGAACCGAAGGATTTTCAGTGTATTGTGATACTTCAGGCAGAGGTTTAGGATGTGTTCTGATGCAGCATGGAAATGTAATAGCTTATGCGTCACGACAACTTCGTGATTATGAGAGGAATTACCCAACCCATGACTTGGAGCTGGCAGCAGTGGTGTTTGCACTTAAGTTATGGAGGCACTACTTGTACGGAGATAGGGTGGAGATTTTCACCGACCACAAGAGCCTGAAGTATGTTTTCACCCAGAAGGATCTTAACATGCGTTAGAGGAGGTGGCTGGAGCTTCTTGTGGATTATGATGTCAGCTTGCAGTATCATCAAGGAAAGGCCAATGTCGTAGCAGATGCATTGAGCAGGAGAGCCGGAGCTTATTTCCTAACAGCGCAACCAGAGCTGTTAGCAGATCTTCAGAAGATGGGTATAGAAGTTGTTCTTCCTTCCAGTGTGGCGTTGATGGCCAGCATGCAAGTTCAGTCCACTATAGTCGAGAGGATCCGGATGGCGCAGTCGGCAGATTCCAAGCTTCAGCGACTCAGAACAGAGTGTGAAGCAGGACGAAGACCAGATTTATGTATTCATGAGGATGGTACACTTTGACATGGTAAGCATCTTTGTGTACCCAATGGAGATATCAGACAGGAGATCATGTCAGAGGCGCACAGTTCTCAGTATTCCATCCATCCTGGCAGTACGAAGATGTACCGTGATATCCGTCAGCACTTCTGGTGGAATGGCATGAAGCGGAAGATAGCTCGGTTTGTCTCTCGGTGTTTGGTTTGCCAAGAAGTTAAAGCCGAACATCAGAGACCGGCTGGACTTCTTCAGCCCTTACCGATTCCAGAATGGAAGTGGGAGCATGTGACCATGGATTTCGTGACTGGATTACCTAGATCCCCAACTAGTAGAGATGCTATTTGGGTCATTGTGGATAGGCTTACCAAGGTAGCGCACTTTCTCCCATTTAGAGTTGGTCAGTCGACGGCTCAGCTAGCGGAGATGTACCTCAGGCAGATTGTCAGATTGCACGGAGTGCCAGTCAGTATCACCTCAGACCGAGATTCAAGATTTATGTCGCACTTTTGGCGTAGCTTGCAAGAGAGTTTGGGGACTCATCTCCAGTTCAGTTCGGCATATCACCCGCAGAAGGATGGCCAGTCGGAGCGCACGATCCAGACTCTTGAAGACATGTTGCGGTCTTGCACACTTGACTTCGGTGGTTCATGGGAAGATCACTTGCACCTGGTGGAATTCTCGTACAACAACAGTTTCCAGGCCAGTATCCAGATGGCACCGTTCGAGGCACTGTATGGCAGGAAGTGCAGATCCCCGTTAGCCTGGGATGATGTTGGAGAGAGGCAGATGCTTGGTCCAGAAATGATTGCTCAGACCATTGAAGTAGTCAGGCGAGTCAGAGATCACCTTCGAGTTGCCCAAGATCGCTAGCATCATTGGGCGGATTCTCATCGGCGTCCTCTCGAGTTCTCGATCGGCGATCATGTATTCCTGAGGATTTTTCCTAACCGTGGCGTCATTCGTTTCGGCATACGGGTAAAGCTTAGTCCTAGGTATATAGGACTGTTTGACATTCTGGAGCGAGTAGGAGATGTATCCTATCGTCTCGCTCTTCCACCGTCGCTAAGCGAGGTGCATGACGTGTTCCATGTATCCCAATTATGACGGTATATCCCGGACCCGAGCCACATCCTGGATCATTCGGAATTGGTTGTTGGTACCAACCTTTCGTATGAGGAGAGGCCCGTATCTATATTGGATCGAAGAGAGAAGATCCTCAAGAACAAGACTATCAAGTTAGTCCGAATTGCTTGGGGTCATCACTCTTTGGGGGAGTCAACGTGGGAGCGTGAGGATGATATCCGATCACGATATCCCGACTTGTTTGACTCGTGAGGTATAATGTCTTTCTTATGCCTCATGCCATCAATTCCTTGCTTGCATGATTGATTGATTGCCTAGTATAATTGCCTGTGAATAGTGTAGCTTGTTCTTGTCCCTCTAGCCTGTTAATTAAATTCCGAGGACGGAATTCTTTTAAGGTAGGTAGAGTTGTAATGCCTGTGGTTCGTAGTACGTATTTTGGAAATACGTGTACGTGTCTTTTCTTGTATTATTCCTTGTTTAGCTCTCGGCTTGGTTTAACTCTCGGTTTGGGTTGGCTTGGTTCGGCCGGCCCAATGCTTGGTTCATCATGGGCCAAGGGTGGAACACCTTAGCCTATGCTTCTCCTTTATTTCCACCACAACCCTCCCTCTTTATTATCCACACCAACCTTCTCTCTCCTCCATAATTCTCATTTACTTCTCCTTCCCCCACCATTACTCTTCTCCACCAACCAAGAATACCATAGGCAAGTGCAACTTGCTTCCATAAGAGAACTCCTTTTGATGATTTCATTAGCTTCTCCTCATGATTCTAAACCACATTAGAACTTGTCATTTTCCATTTTGAGGCTTTAATTCTTGTAGATCTAGAGTTTTGCTATTTTTGGATTTTTGGTGTTTTGATCTATCAAACTTGCTTGTTTTCAAGTTTTGATGGTTCCATGTTTTAGAGAATTTCATTCTACCCAATTTTGACCTTTGGAAAGTTGGATTCGGACTTGTTTTGACCAAGATTTGGACAATTGAAGCTTAGATTCAACTTTAGAGTTCTTGCTATTCTTGCCATTTGGAGAAGACAGTGAACAGTGAGCTAGCTTTTTAGCTTATGCCGCTGAGTCGTACGCTGCTCTTTAGCGAGCGTACGCTAGCCTTCGTACGCTGCTCTTTAGCGAGCGTACGCTAGCCTTCGTACGCTGCTCTTTAGTGAGCGTACGCTCACCTTGATACGCTGCCTGTTGGCAGCGTGTCTTGAGCGTACGCTAGCTTGAGCATACGCGTGCCTTGGTACGCTAGCTTAAGCGAGCAAGGCGTACGCTGGCCCCTTTCGTACGCTAGCTCGAGCGTACGCAGTCTTGAGCGTACGCTAGCTTGAGCGTACGCTGACCTGTAGCTTGAGCGTGCCCTTGTGTACGCTGACCCTTGCGTACGCTTCCCATTGGAAGTGTATGGATCCTCTGGTACGCAGACCTGAGCATACGCTAGCCTGAGCGTAGCCTGGCTTGAGCGTAGCCTGATTACCCTTGATCTTCTCTAGCCCTGTATATTGATATTTTATTAGATATTTAACGTCCATTTTATATCCTTACGCCTTTTGTCATGAACTTGATAATCATGGATTTGTTTAATATGTTTAGAAATGATACCTGAGCATAACACGATAGCGACCCGTAGTGGTGCACTCCTAACATAATGACCTGACATGACCTGATAGTGGTCCATCGTGGCGTACTCCTGACAAGTACACTTGACATGATAAACTTGACATGTTATATCTTGATAAGCTGTTGCGACGGCTACCTGACATGACATGACCTGTATAAATAACCTGGACACCGTGGGCGATTGTGCTTCTACAAATAATCCAGTCCTGTCTTGTACCATGTCTAGGAGGGGACTCCTGAGTACCACGGTCAGGAGTACCTACTAAAATGGACTAAGGTTAACAACTAGATTAATACATTAGTCATGAAGAGATTTTCCAGCTACAGGCAATCCCGTTACCTGGGCGCGCTTGGGATCTATAGCCTGCCGTCGAGTAGGTCACATTTCCAGCACACTGTCATGTGTTGCACCCTTCAAACTGCTTAAGGGTACATGCGTTTCCTGGACGATGTACCCACCTGAATTCAACCCTAATCTCTCGACCTGGGTGACCTGGATGGTCTGCAGGGCTTGTGGCTGTGGAATAATCTCACTGCATCTTGTTAGTAATTAGGCTTGTGACAACCCTAGTTAGTTAAAGTATCAAGCCGTAGTTCTTACTTGGCCGTGAAGTGATTGGATGGAGTCTAACCAGTCTAGTCTTGCCCTGACCCTGTTTCAGACTATTGAATGACCAGAATGCTTGTATTTATTTTACCAATAAATGATGAGAAACCAAGCTCCGTTCAGACGAAGGGTTACAACACCGGTCCTTGTTTGGTTTACGGGTTGTAACCTGGCTATCTGAATAGTTCCATGGTTATCTCGTCGTATATCATCCTGATATGTTTCCTTTTATTGCAGTCCGTATTTTATTTATATTTATATTCCTGTGTTGATTGCTGGTTTTAGTTCTTAAGTGAAGCCTCCTTTGTGGCAATTGCTCTTTCTGGGGTCTGACCCAGCTGGTTTTGTGTGGCCAGATTTCGGAGCAACTCCAGAGGATCTACCGACTTTCCAGCCAGATGGTGGCCACTAGACGGAACCCTGGCAACGAGTGGGTTATTTTTGGCTCTCCCGCTCTAGTGTAAAAATATTCTTTTGAGGCGTTTAGCCGACGAGCACCTGTTTAGCTCGATTGCACTTACTTACTGTCTGCCTACGGGCTGTAACATGATTGACAAATCCTAGGGTTGATCATGTATGACTAAACTATTGCTAGTCCTAACATTTTGTAACGACTAGCTTCATGATCAGCTGAATATGTAATATTTGGGACGCCTTATTATTGTATATTTAATGATCATACATCTTGTGACTCTTACTTACTTGCTTATGATTGAGACACTAGGCTTGTTCATGACCTTAAGAGACTGTTGGCTTATAGATAAACCCTCATGTATCCTAGACAGCCGTGACCATATAGCAAGATGGAATCCATTTCAATATACGTAGCTGGCTATGTCTGTCCCCACCCTCCAGTATTCTGGTTCTGGGGCGTGACAGGATCCACTGCTACTCCAGCTCCTGATATGATATGACCCAAAAATGAAATGTGATCCGACCAAAACTCACACTTGCTGATCTTGGCATACAACTGGTTCTCTCTCAGAACCTGTAACACTTTCCTGAGGTGGTCTTCATGCTCCACTTTACTGGCAGAATATACGAGAATGTCGTCAAAAAATACAACGACAAACTGATCTAAGTATGGCATAAAGATGCGGTTCATCAAATCCATAAATATTGCTGGAGCATTGGTCAAACCAAACGGCATTACTAAGAATTCATAATGCCCATATTTCGACCTGAATGCTGTCTTGGGAATATCCTCCTTCCGAACCCTCACTTGATGATACCCTGAACGAAGATCTATCTTGGAGAAAACTCTAGCTTTGCTCAACTGATCAAACAAGTCATCGATCCTGGGTAGTGGGTACTTGTTCTTTACTGTCGCCGCTTAAGCTTCCTGTAATCAATGCACAATCTGGAGGACCCATCCTTCTTTTCCACAAGTACCACTGGTGCTACCCATGGTGATATGCTAGCTTGGATGAACTTCTTCTCCTTCAGTTCCTCTATGTGCTGATATACCTTGGCCTGCTCTGAATCCGCCATTCTGTAAACTCGATCTGATATCGGTTTAGTTCCAGGTGCCAATTCTATACTGAACTCAATATCTCTTACTGGCGGTAGCCCTGGAAGTTCTTCGGGAAATACGACTAGAAATTCTTCAACTACCTTCGGAACTTGATCTTCTTCCATTGCCGTTATTACTCCCTGCTCTTGTTGAGTTGCCTCTGATCTGACTAAGGTGAATCTCTTCATGCCTGGAATATCAAAAGATACACTCCCTCTACGATAATCTATCGTCGTATGACTGTCTTTCAGCCAGTCCATGCCTAAGATAACGTCGAAATTTCCAACAGGAAATTCTATCAACCGGGCGGGTAAGGAATGCCCGCAAACTATAACGCTACACACTAGAATAACTCTACTAACTCCTACGAGCCCATTGCCAGTGAGTATATTCAACCTCCCTGGCAATGCCTCGAACTCCATTCCTAGCCGTGTCGCAAATTGTGCAGATATAAATGAGGGTGATGCTCCTGAATCAAACAATGCTACTGCGGGATAAGAGGCGACTAGAATGTTACCTGCCACAACATCTTCCGATGCTAATGCCTCCTCTAAGGACAGAGTGAATGCCTATCCTCGGCCTCCTTGTTGGTTCCCATGTTGCGGCCTAGCCTGGTGCTGCTGCTGGCCCATGCCTTGATGATGCTGGGGTGGTCTATTCTGGTGTTGCTGCATCGGCGGTCCCTGCTGCCGAAACATCTGAGCCTGTGGCATTAACGGACGCTGGGCCAATGGTCTCACTGCTACTGCGGGTCCTCGATACTGTCCTGTCCCTGGTGCTGGCAGAGCAGGAAACTGCTGCACTGGTCCTCCTGACCTCGAATTCATGGGACATGTGGTAACCCGATGATCTGGATTTCCACATATCAAACACAGTCCGTTCAATGCCCGATACACATCTCTAGTGTGTCCCATCTTCCCACAATAAGTACAGCCTGTTGGGGGTTGCTGATTCTTCTTCTGTTGCTGCTGCTGCCTGGGTGGTGGTACTGGCCCTCGCATTGCCACATCGTGAATGCGAATGCCAAGGGATGGTGCTGTTGTTCGGGGCACTGCTCCTCCTCCTCCTTCAGTCTGACTGTGAGATCTCTTCTGACCTCCAGTCCTCCCCGTGATCCTCTGAATGGTGATCTCATGCCTTCGGGTTGCCGTCAATACTTCATCAAAAGTCTGGTAATTGTGCCCCTCTATCAATTGCAAGAGCTCAAGGTGAAACCCTTGCTGGAACCTCATAGCCCTCTGTCTCTCTGTTGCTACCATCTCTGAGGCAAACCTGCTCAATCTGCAGAACTCCGCTGCATAGGCATCTACCGTCTTGTCGGCCTGCTTGAGGTTGATAAACTTCTGTTGTAGCTCAAACTGCGCCACAACCCTATAGTACTTCGTCTTGAATCTTGCGGTAAAATCGTCCCAAGCAACAGGACGTCTGATGCCCACTTCCTCTGATTCCCACCAATCACGTACGAGATCCAGAAGTAACAACTTCACTTGATCCACACGTTCTTCTGCCGGCACCTTAGCTGCTGTCAGAATAGCCTCAATATCCTTAAGCCATGCATCTGCTGAGATGGCATCCTCCGTTCCTTCGAAACGGCGGGGGTTGAACTTGCAAAACCTGGTTGATGCTCCTGAATCTGTCCTCGCCCCTCTTTCTAAAGCCGTCTGCAATCCTTGGTTGAGTAATACGTTCTGCTCTTGCAACTGAGCGTGCATACGCTGCTGGGCTAACATCTGATGTTGCTGAGTAGCCATCATCCCTCTCATGATCTCCAGAAGAGCCGGTGTGTCCATTTCCGCAGGGGTAGGTGGAACTGTTGGTGGTGGTGGAACCTCCGGATACTGTGATCTAGCTGCTGCTTCCACTATTACTTCTTCTTGGATAGTCTCTTGAGTTAGTACCAGCCCTTGTTGCTGACCAACATGGTCAGGTTGTCCGTGTTGCTCTTGTTGTTGTTGTCCAGTCCTGGCAGATGCGGACGAAGTGCCCCTAAGAAAAAGGACAAAAGAACAATCAAACGATCGGACAGAAAAGATCAATTAAGTCAAAGGATACCGGAATGTCAAGCTAGAGTCGAGAGTAACGAATCATGAGATCAAGGGGGATCATGTGCGATTGAGACATCCTATAAATTAAAATACCCCATAAGTCTGAAATCAGACCTGCATGGGCCACCACTAAAACCTTGTCACGCCCGAGAACCAGAATACTGGAGAGCGGGGGAATGACTCAGCCAGCTACGTATTATGGGTAGTTGAATACCGTATAATACGATCAATGCTGTCTAAAAGACGAGGGGGTGCATACTACATGAAAGTCTCACTATGGTCATTTCACATCTACTGTCTCAATCATTCAAATAAGAAACAGAAATAGAGAACATGTAAGATAAAGCAGTAAGGCATCCCAAACGCTCAGTCAAAATGTTCTTGATATCTGGCTTTACAAAACATAGCCAGATGATGTAGCAAAGTGTACACAATTGTTATCAGCTGCAGTTTGACTTAATTATAATTATGTAAAAGTAAGTACAAGACAGTCCGACTAACATGTCGGTGCCAAACGGTAAGGTATTAAGTAAATAACAAAACGAGCGGGGAAGTAAGAAACCCACTCGAGTCCTCCTGCGATCATCTCTCTAGTATTGACCATCTTGGAGGTGGAAGTAAGCTGAGTCCTCGGGGACCGGCTCTAAATCTGGTCATGCAAAACCAGAGAGGTTAGACCTCCAATATCAAGTACCACAAGGAAGTACGATATGAGGAACTAAAACCAGTAATAAGAGAATATGATAAGTAGATCTCTGCTTGCCACGGGGAATCACATAACATCACGACACTTCGAACCAACCTCCCAACCAAACAAGGACAGAAGTTGGCCCGTCATGCCCTGACATTTTGATCATCTCAGTTAGGTAACAGAGTAGGTACAGTACACAAACAAATCAATTTAAACGGCCATGCAACTACTACGGCTTGTTACTGTGAGTTCCAAGTTATCCTGGAATTATACAATAAAGGATTCCTCAGTTTTTACTATGTACAAGCAATGCTAGTTTACCCAGTCAATCAATTGCGCCAATCATGAATTAGACGAGTCCCAGCGGGACGCCCGTCATCAATATACAATATACAATAGATAATATAACCAGATACTGCTTCCTGCCCGTGTGGCAGATTTGCAGTATCTGTGGAGACCAACCGGCCTGTCGGGCACTACTAGTCCCAAGAGGGCTGCCATGTAAGAACTCGGGAATCCATTCTCTCCATACAATCATTATTTTATTTAACTTAATAGTCTCTACGTTGAGTGAAATTCCATGCCGTGGATCATGGTCATTCAAATGAGTACTTCCGTACAAGTACGATATGCCCAACTCTACAACGATACCCGTGCGGTTAGGTTATAGGTCTTACATAGCGTAATGCAACAATCAAAACTAACCACGGAATAATCATGCCTTGACCATCAAGTACACATGCTGCTTTGGTAAAAAAATAAATAAATAAATTGAAGCCTGCATGTGTGCCTGTATGTCAATATTCGGGATCGGCCAATCGATTATAATAGTTCATAGTTAATATGAACGTGTCTCATTCATTCAATTTAATAAGACGACTAGCCAGTCTCTTAGTTCCAACTAGGAACGCATGATCAATTATTAGTCAAGTAACAGTCGGGGTCAATTCGTGACAAGGCATAAAAGTCAAATTAGTATTAAGCATGGTCGAGTCCATAACTAGTATAAAATAGTTGGTAACATATTCTTGAAGCCGAGAAAAAGATCTACAAATTCTATGTTGGGAGTTGAAGAAATTCTAGCCATAATTTCGTCAATTAGGACATATAACAGTCAGAAACAACCAAAATAGGCATTATGCGACCTATTCTGCGACATGCATGCGGACCAACTGCGACATGCAGCTCATACGGCATATGCGGCCTAACAGCGATACCATATGTGCCTACTGCGGCTCATGCGGCTCAACTGCGACACCATATGCGCCTACAGGGACATGCGCCTCATGCGGCTCATTCGCGACACCATCATGCGCCTACTGCGACATGCGCCTCATGCGGCTCATTCGCGACACCATCATGCGCCTACTGCGACATGCGCCTCATGCGGCTCATTCGCGACACCATCATGCGCCTACTGCGACATGCGCCTCATGCGGCTCATTCGCGACACCATCAAGCGCCTACCGCGACATGCGCCTCATGCGGCTCATTCGTGACACCATCATGCGCCTCATGCGACATGCGCCTCACGCGGCAAACTGCGACATGCGCCTTATGCGGCTCATTCTCGACACCATCATGCGCCTACTGCGACATGCACCTCCTGCTGCAGATGAATATAGAACGAACAAAATACTTCTTCCAAAACTTCCACAAAACAAATCGAAATCTAACTTTTCAAAAGCCAAACTTTAGTAGAATTAAATTCTCTACAACATGGAACCACTTATTTTCGAAAACACAATGTTTGATAGATCAAAACCCAAAAATTTATATGAAAACCAAAACTATGAAAACCAAAACTTAAAACTTAGATCTACACCCAACCATCCATGGAAATCAAGAACTTCAAGACCTAAACTTTTAGAGGAAGAGAAGATGAACAACATAGACTAAAAATAAATGAGGATGCATGAAATCCCTCATGGTGTGCAAGATGTACTTGCCTCTCACAAGTGGGTTAGGGTTTGGTGGAGGAGTAAAATGTGAATGAATGAAGAGAGAGAATGAAAGAAGAACTTTTATATCAAGGTCAAGTGGATCTCCACCATTCATTCTCTCCACCAAATCCAAGCCATCCATTCTTTTCCATGTTGAACCAAACCACACCAAGTTGGTTTACCATGAACCGAAATGAACCAAGAGCCAAAAAAAGCAGAAAATAAAATACAGGAAAATTAATAAGCGTGAAATTAAAGAATTTAAATACAGAACAAATGCATGATAAATATTGAATAAATACATTCAAGAAGTACACATATAAAATACTTATTCTGGGAACGGAGAGTGACAGCGTTGAACGATTGAATCAAAATGTGCATCAAGGCATGAGTCATTGAATATCAATCAAATGCATGCCTTCGTGCACAAGTTAGTATGCTAAAACATGGAAAGACTATATCGGCATAAGTGCCTTAGTGTACGAGCTATAGAATATTGAATACTTTATCGAGGCGTGCCTCAGGTGCATGAGTCAGAGAGAATGAACATAAGTCTAGCCAACTGAAATATTGTGTCGAGACGTGTATCAAATACACGCGTAGGAGAACATTGAACACTAAGACGTAGAACATGGAAAGACTAAATCGAGGTGTGCATCGAATACACGAGTTGATATCGAATAATTATTGAATGCGGTGTATTGGCTTGATTGTTTGGGACCTTCGGGTCATTTACTCTGACATTGAATCGAGGCATTGAAATATCGAAAGAACAAAATTGTACAAAGAATATAAGAACATAGAAAGATGATGCAAGAAATACAAAATGATCTGAAGTTTTTGGACTCAGACTATGTTTGGTT